>CAUYRH010139700.1:0-40827 GCA_963574655.1 Perodicticus potto
TTTTTTTTTTGAGACAGAGCCTCAAGCTGTCACCCTAGAGTGCCATAGCATCACAGCTCACAGCAACCTCCAATTCCTGGGCTCAAGCGAGTCTCTTGCCTCCGCCTCCCAAGTAGCTGGGACTACAGGCGCCCGCCACAACACCTGGCTGTTTTTAGAGACAGGGTCTTGCTCTAGCTCAGGCAGGTCTTAAACTCCTGAGCTCAGGTAATCCACCTGGCTTGGCCTTCCAGAGCCCTAGGATTATAGGTGTAAGCCATCAAGCCCAGCCTACCTGTAGTATTTTTAAAAAACATAAATAAATTTGGGAGGCGGATATCGGTGGATTGCCCTGAGCTCACAGGTTTGAGCAAGAGCGAGACTCCATTTCTAAAAATAACTGGATGTTGTTGCGGGTGCTGGTAGCCCCAGCTACTTGGAGACTGAAATAAGATAATCACTTGAGCCCAAGAATTGGAGGTTGCTGTGAGCTATGACGCCAGGGCACTCTACCGAGAGCGATAACATGAGACTCTGCCCCCTCCCCAAATAAATAAATATTTTATGTCTATTCTGGGTTGTTTTTTTTGGGTGTGTGTGTGTGTGTAGAGACATAGTCTCACTTTATCGCCCTCGGTAGAGTGCCATGGTGTCACACAGCTCACAGCAACCTCCAACTCCTGGGCCTAGGTGATTCTCCTGCCTCAGCCTCCCCAGTAACTGGGACCACAGGTGCCCGCCACAATCCCCGGCTATATTCTGGAATGTTTTATCAGGGAAAAGTTGGGGGTTACTACTGTTGCCTATTCCCCCTTTTCTTTCCTGTGAGTTTACTCTCAGGCTATATAAGCTTTACATTCAGAGTCAGTGTGAGAAAGGGCAAGAGAAAAAGTATTTGTGTCTTCAGTTGCTATTTGGTGCTGTTCCATACTACGTATGAGCAAGTGTTATGTTGTTGCCTTCAAATACTGTTCTTATGGAGTTGAGTAAACTTTGAATTGATTTTCCCCCACAGACCTACCCCGAATAGATTTCAGTAGTATAGCTGTGCCTGGCACATCAAGCCCACGGCAGCGCCAGCCACCAACAGCACAGCAGTCCCACTCATCTGGAGAAATAGCTTCATCTCCTCAGGGCTTGGACAATCCAGCCTTGCTTCGAGATATGTTGCTGTCCAACCCCCATGAGCTGTCCTTGCTAAAGGAACGCAATCCACCATTGGCTGAAGCACTGCTCAGTGGAGACCTTGGTAAGCTTATACGTTTGGAGGGTTGTCAAGCTGGCTTGAGGTGCAGCAGTTGTGTCCCAACAAATGGGAAGAGCCTCAAACTGCTAGTGTTTCGACCCATCCTGTCACGTGATTAACAGACAGGCAGCTGTCCGTGAGAGGCAAATCAGTGTCAAAGACCAAGGCTGGGTTTAACTAGCAGTAGCAATAGGATCTTAAGACTGAAATCCATCTAGACCAGCCCCCTTAGTTTACATGTTCATTTGTTTTCTTTAATTGAGGCAGAGTCTTACTATGTCACACCTTCAGTGGAGTGCTACGGCGTCAGAGCTCACAGCAACCTCAAACTCTTGGGTTCAAGGTGTTCTCTTGCCTGAGCCTTCCTAGTAGATGGGACTACAGGTGCCTGCCACAACGCCCAACAATTTTTGTTTTGTTTTGTTTTGTTTTGTTTAGCAGGCCCAGGCTGGGTTCGAACCCACCAGCCCTGGTACATGTGGCCGGTGCCTTAACCACTGAATTACGGGTGCCCAGCCATACATGGTTTTTTCTCAGTGTTTATAGGAGCATATAATCCAGGTACTGGTATTTTGGTATTCAATTAAAGAGAATACCAACAAGCTAGCAGATCCTGGCTGAAATGGAATTAGTTACAGAGAACAGGTCCAGTGCCATTAACTTAATGGCAAAAAGGGCCACTCATCCCCATCTACTCCAAGTTTAAGTGGTAGCAGGGTTGTTACCAACAGGTTTAGGGGGCTATATTTTAGCCATTTTTTAATGAAACAGAATACTTACTTTGTGGTTTTGTTTTTGTGTTTTGGGGGTTTTTTGGCCTTTGGAAGCCCTTCCTTATTGGGAAATAAAGATAGAATCAAATAGGTGGGCCTGAGCGTTTACTTTTAGTCTTTTTTTTTTTTTTAATGAGACAGTCTTACTATGTCGCCCTGGGTAGAGTGTCGTGGTGTCACAGCTCTCAGCAACCTCAAACTCTTGGGCTTAAGGGATTCACTTGTCTTAGCCTCCCAAGTAGCTGGAACTACAGGTGCCTACCATGACGGCCGGCTGTTTTTTGGTTGCAGTTGCCATTGTTCTTTAGCAGGCCCAGGCCGGGTTCAAACTCGCCACTCTAGATGTAT
The DNA here is from genome assembly GCA_963574655.1 of Perodicticus potto. NCBI lineage: Eukaryota > Metazoa > Chordata > Mammalia > Primates > Lorisidae > Perodicticus > Perodicticus potto. The sequence continues at coordinate 2,347 of CAUYRH010139700.1, forward strand.
ATGGCTGTCACTGTAACCACTGGTGCTACGGGCACCCAGCCACTTTTAGTCATCTTTATGAATAAAAATTCCTCTCATTTTACTTTTGGGTTTCTAAGGTAAATTAGGTTAAACTTTATTTAATTTAATTTAATTATTTATTTGAGACAGAGTCTCAAGCTGTCTCCCTGGGTAGAATGCTGTGGTGTTACTGCTCACAGCAACTTCAAACTCTTGGGCTTAAGCAGTTTTCTTGCCTCAGCCTCCCAAATAGCTGGGACTATAGGCACCTGCCACAATCCCTACTATTTTTATTTTTGTTTGTTTATTTTTTGAGACAGTCTCACTATGTCACCCTGGGTAGAGTGCTGTGGCATCACAGCTCACAGCAACCTGTAACTCTGGGGCTTAAGGGATTCTCTTGTCTCAGCCTCCCACGAAGCTGGGACTACAGGTACCTGCCACAGCGCCCTGCTATTTTTGTTGTTGTTGTAGTTGTTGTTGCTTAGCTGGTCCTGGCCGGGCTTGAACCCACCAGCCTCAGTGCATGTAGCTGGTACTGTAACCACTGTGCTGTAGGAGCCAAGCCAGTGTCCGGCTATTTTTAGAGGCATTGTCTTGCTCTGGGTCAAGCTGGTCTTGAACCTGTGAGCTCAGGCAATCCGCCCACCTCAGCCTCCCAGAGTACTTGGGAATACAGGCCTGAGCCACTGCACCCATCCTTATTATCTAGTTGCCAAAGACCATAGTGATGGCATATTAACGTTTACACATTTTTTTTTTAACGTTTACACATTTAAATGCACCTCAGTTTTAGAAAGAGCAAAGTAGATTCTTGTTATAACATGTATATTATAGCAAAGCAGTGTTTTTTCTATTAATTTTTCTTCCTATTATCCACCAGGACAAACAATACACAATATAAGAGTAGTTTATATTTAATTTATGTGGCTTAAGATAGTGTTATAAAGGAAATAAAACAAGTAGAGGAAAGGGGGGGCTCATGTAGTACTATGTTTTGTTTCTAGGTAACAGGATAATGGGAGTAGCAGGGTGGGGGGTGGTAAGCATTCTATCTGCCACTCAGGTAGACATTCCCAAGGATTTAAATTAGAAAGGCCTTATCTTTGAGTACAAAGAATATGATGGATGACTAATTTTGCATATTCTTTCTGAATAGAAAGTAAATGTGATTTTTCTACATGTCTTATAGTTAATTATATTTTGAGAAATTGTTTGATGTGGAAACGTACTGATAAAGAATGAAAATGCAGTGGTACTTAAGATTCTTTTCCCTTATTTTTGAAGAAAAATTTTCCAGGGTCCTGGTGGAGCAGCAGCAGGACCGAGCCCGGAGAGAGCAAGAAAGGATTCGTCTGTTTTCTGCTGACCCTTTTGACCTTGAAGCTCAGGCAAAGATAGAAGAAGATATAAGGTAATAACCTATTCATCTGAAGAAGAACACTCAGAGATTGCAGATTTCCCAAAGTGCAGGTCATCTGGCAGTGTGGCATCTGCTTGGAGGTAGCTTACTGTTTTGCAATTGAGGAGGTAACTTCAGTCTCTTAAGGTTTTGTTTCCTCTTCCATTTTCCTCATTTTGGTTCAGTGTTACACAAGTATAAATGACTTTCTCGCCTCCTAAAGTTTTAAGGAGGACTCTCTGACTAGCAGACAGAACGTCATTAAAATAGCTCCAGGTAAATAATCCTAGGACTGAGCAGAAGCCACCATCTGGTGAGACCGAGAGGGTGGTTACTTATAACAGACTGATTTGAATCTCTTTCCTTAGACTTTGTGTGGGTCCAGTAAAATCCAAGACTTGAACATAACGTGGATTAGAGAGAGGACTTTGCCCAGGTGGAAGCTTATAGACCCGTTCTCCTTCTACAGTTCTTGTACTAGCCATAGTGGATAAACTGCCAGGCACATTTCCAGCTCCAATTTCCATAATGCAAGGTTCTCACTTGGGCCTATGTTAACCTATGAGAAGCTTTTAAAAGTGGAAATGCTGGCTCAGCGCCTGTGGCTGAGTGGTTAGGGCGACGGCCACAGACCGAGGTTGGCGACTTCAAACCCTGGCCCAGGCCTGCCAAGCAACAATGACAACTACAACAAAAAAATAGCCAGGCTTTGTGGCAGGAACCTGTAGTCCCAGCCACTCAGGAGGCTTAGGCAAGAGAATCGCTTACGCCCAAGAGTTTGAAGTTGCCGTACGAGCTGTGACATCACAGCACTCTCTGTGGGTGACATAGTGAGACTGTGTCTCAAAAAAAAAAAGTGGAAATGCTGGGCGGGGTGCGGTGGCTCAGGCCTAAAATCCTAGCACTCTGGGAGACTGAGGCAGGTGGATTGCCTGAGTTCATAGGTTCAAGACTAGCCTGAGCCAGCCAGACCCCATCTCTAAAAATAGCTCAGCATTGTGGGCGCCTGTAGTCCCAGCTACTCATGAGGCTGAGACAAGAGAATCACTTGAGCCCAAGAGTTTGAGGTTGCTATAAGCTATGATGGCATGGCACTCTACCAGGGTAACAAAGTGAAACTCTGTCTCAACAACAGCAATAAAAGAACAGATAGAAGTTCTAAGAATAGCTGCATTCAACACAGGTAGTGGGAGAGGTGAGAAGGCATCAGAGGCAAGCCATATTACTGAGCAGCTACTAGAATAATGAGGTGAAATGGAGCATATCTGAATAGCTAATGTTTCTTTCCAAGGCTGAAAACAAGAAACGAGGTAATGCATTCATTGTTTTAAAGGAAAAACTGTGTGCCTCTGAAGAGACTTCCTGCATGTGTAGCCTGGAATAGCCAACGTAACTGGTGCTATCTGAGATTGAATGCAAGATTAGATATGTAATTAATTTTAGATTATTTCTAAATATCATAATGTGCAGTGGAATAAAAGTTGAATAATTGGTGTGGTGGCATGCACTTGTGGTCCAATCTACTTGGGAGGATGAGGCAAAAGGATCACTTTAACCCAAGAGTTTGAGGTTTCTGTGAGCTGTGATGCCACAGCCGTCTACTCAGGACAACAGAGTAACATTCTGTCTCAAGGAAACAGAAACAAAAAACAAAGAAACCAAAAAGAAGCTGTATAATTATGTCAAATACCCATTGAAGTTTTATTTGGCTTGCTATACCAGTGATTACACAGGATATGTGTATATTAAGTATAGCTTGTTTTGCCTAGCAAAACACAACTTAATTTTAAATGAAGGTGATTTTGACTTTCTGAGAAGCTTAATATTTCATTACAGAATGGTTGGTAAACACTGTCAGTTCACTTGGATATTGTTTCGAAAAGGACAGGCACTATAGTTCAGAGCAGTGGTCAGCAGAGTTTTCCATAAAGGGCCAGAAAGTAAATATTTTAGGCCTGCAGGCTATATAGTCTCTATTGCTGATGTTCAACTCTGTTACTGCTGTGTGAAAGCAACCACAAACAAGAGGACAGTAGGTTCCCATAAAAATTTATTTATCCAAACAACAGGCTGTACTTGGCATCAACCCTTGGTTTACAGTATAGCTTACGGTCTCTTGCCATTAGGTAAGTTGCCCAGCTTCTGACCTAGTTTCCAGTAATGCTGCTAGTGTTTCGTAAGGTTTTTAAAAGGAGATTGGAAATAAAACCACGAGATGTTGGAGTAAGCAAGAACTCTCTTTTATATGCTTTTCTCATTTAATGATATGTTGAATTTTTTTTTTTTTTTTTTTTTTTTTTTTTGAGACAGAGTCTCACTTTGTCGCCCTCGGTAGAGTGCTGTGGTATCACAGCTCACGGCAACTCTTAGACTTAAGCAATTCTCTTGCCTCAGCCTCCCAAGTAGCTGGGACTGTAGGCACCTGCCACAACACCCAGCTATTTTTTTGTTGTAATTGTCGTTGTTTAGCAGGCTGGGCCGGGTTCGAACTCATCAGCCTAAGGGTGTGTGGCTGGTGCCCTACCCACTGAGCTATGGGTGCTGCCAATATGTTGAATTTTTTTAGACATTATTTCACAGATCAAGTGAATAATGATACATATGTTTAGTTTTAAGTGATAGATGCATTTTTCCAGCATCTGTTTCTAGGCATGGAAAATATACTCAGATACCCAATAAATCATCTGTTTAAAAATGCATTTACAGGCTCGGCGCCTGTGGCTCAATGGGCTAAGGCACCAGCCACGTACACCTGAGCTGGCCGGTTCAAATCCAGCCCCAGCCTGCTAAACAACAATGACGGCTGCAACCAAAAAATGGCTGGGCGTTGTTGCGGGCGCCTGTAGTCCCAGCTACTTGGGAGGCGGAGGCAGGAGACTCGCTTGAGCCCAGGAATCGGAGGTTGCTGTGAGCTGTAATGCCACGGCACTCTATCCAGGATGACAGCTTGAGGCTCTGTCTCCAAAAAAAAAAAAAATGCATTTACAAATTTTTTTTTTTTTTTGTGGTTTTTGTCCAGGGCTGGGTTTGAACCCACAACCTCCAGCATAATGGGGCCGGTGCCCTACTCCTTTGAGCCACAGACACCACCCAAAAAAAAAAAATTTTTTTTTTCTGGCCGGGGCTGGGTTTGTACCCGCTATCTCTGGTGTATGGGGCCGGCGACCTACTCCTTTGAGCCACAGGCGCCGCCCTCATTTACAAAATTTTTTAGTGGCTCAGTGCCTGTAGCTCAAGCGGTTAGGACACCAGCCACATACACCAGAGCTGGTGGGTTTGAATCCAGCCCAGGCCCACCAAACAATGACAACTGTAACCAAAAAAATAGCCAGGCATTGTGGGAGCCACCTGTATTCCCAGCTGCTTGGAAGGCTGAGGTAAGAGGATCGCCTAAGCCCAAGAGTTTGAGGTTGCTGTGAGCTATGACACCACAGCACCCCACCCAGGGCGACAGCTTGAGACTCTGTCTCAAATTAAAAAAAAATTTTTTTTTTGTTTTTTGTTTGTTTTTTGAAACAGAGTCTTACTGTGTTGCCCTCAGAAGAGAGCTCTCGCATCACAGCTCACAGCAACCTCAAACTCTTGGGGTTAAGCGATTCTTTTGCCTCAGCCTCCCAAGTGGCTGGGACTACAGGTGCCCGCCACAATGCCTTATCAATTTTTTTGTTGCAGTTGTCATTATTGTTTAGTAGACCTGGTCTGGGTTCGTACCCAGCCTGCCTTGGTGTATGTGGCTGGCACCCTAACCACTGAGCAACATTTACAAATTTTTTTTTTTTTTTTTGTGGTTCCACCCTTTACCCTGCCCACTTTGGACACAACTCCCAGGCAGGCTGCACTCCATGGGGTTCTGCTGCCCAAGAGAGCAGCTCTGGCTGCATGACAATTCTAGACATGTGGCCTGACTGTTCACCATTTAAGGATTACAGCAAATGATTCTATTGGTAATTTCTACCTCTCCCACTGCCTCCCCCCAAAAAAATTGTACATGAGTTTACAAACATATTAACATATAAATAATGAGAACTGTCCTGGCAGGTGCCTCCCGGGTTGTCTCCACTGGAGATTAACACTGGAGCAGGCTCTGTCCCCATGGACTGCATGACAGTAGGAGTCTCATGGCGGCTGTTCTGGGCCTGAAGCTGGCTTCTCTGGCATCTCCAGGTTCAACCATCATTAGTCTCCGCTGTGCCCAAGAAAGAGCCCAGAAGCCGCGAGCAGATGGCAGTACCAGTCACCGCTCTGGCTCGAGCTCATGCTGGAAGGGACGCTTTCTCTCCTGACAGTGTTTCTTGTGGGCTGGCCAGTCCTGCTGGCACTGGGAACCACAGTATTGGGGTACCTGGCAGCGCCCACAGATGTTGAACTCCCGTAGCTGCTTTTTAATCACTGTGCAGGGTGGGTAGTGGCACTCGTAGTAGGTACAGGAATTCTCCTCCTCTTCCACCACATCCCCATTGGCATTATAGTACCGGGTTTAGCACAGGAAGCTGCTCTTCTATGGGGTCAGTGGGAAGCTGCTGGATTGCGAGCCAGTACAAACTTTGCTCCCTTTGTTTGCTGGGAGTCTTTTCAGCTTTGGGCTGCCAGCCCCATGGCACTAGCTACAGGTTGTCCAGCCGATTATCCACAGTCACAGCATTGAGATGTACTATTTGAAACCCAGGAGCAATGCCTCCTCTGTGTTGTTTCCACAGTAGCTCATGGAGGAGTCTTCCTGCTCCTCTTCCCTGGTTTATGTCAAAAGCACACACAAAGATCTTAGCACCATTTCCATCTGGCCACCGCTGCCGCCTCGCACCCGCCATACCTGCCACGCGCCACTGCCACGTGCACCACCGTGAGCGGAACTCTTTTTTTTTTTTTTTTTTGAGACAGAGATTCAAGCTGTCACCCTGGGTGACACCTTTATTTTTATTTATTTTTAATTTTTTTTGGAGACAGAGCCTCAAGCTGTCACTCTGGGTAGAGTGCCATGGCATCACAGCTCACAGCAACCTCCAAGTCCTGGCTTGGGCAATTCTCTTGCCTCAGCCTCCCAAGTAGCTGGGACTATAGGTGCCTGGCTATTTTTTGATTGTAGTTATCATTGTTGTAGAGTGCTGTGGCATCACAGCTCACAGTAACCTCCAACCGTGGGCTCAAGTGAGTCTCCTGCCTCCACCTCCCAAGTGGCTGGGACTACAGGTGCCTGCCACAAAGCCCGGCTATTTTTTGGTTGCGGCCATCATTGTTGTTTTGTGGGCTGGGGTTGGATTCGAACCCACCAGGTGGGTGGCTGGCACCTTAGACGCTTGAGCCACAGGCACAGAGCCAACAAAATTTTAATATTCTACGGGGCAGAAAAGGGTATGACTTCTGCGCTCTGGATTATTTTACTATTTCTGATCTTATAAAGGGAGCACAATTGTTTTATATTAGGTAGTTTTTATGCCTTTATTTATTTATTTATTTTATAGAGACAGAGTCTCACTTTATCGTCCTTGGTAGAGTGCTGTGGCGTCACACAGCTCACAGCAACCTCCAACTCCTGGCCTTAAGTGATTCTCTTGCCTCAGCCTCCCGAGTAGCTGGAACCACAGGCGCCCACCACAACGCCCGGCTATTTTTCTGTTTTGCAGTTCGGCGAGGCCAGGTTTGAGCCTGCCACCTTCAGTATATGGGACCAGCGCGCTACTCAATGAGCCACAGGTGCCGCCCTATGCCTTTATTTTTATTTATTTTTAATTTTTTTTTTTTTTTTTGGAGACAGAGCCTCAAAGCTGTCACCCTGGGTAGAGTGCTGTGGCATCACAGCTCACAGCAACCTCCAAGTCCTGGCTTAGGCAATCCTTTTGCCTCAGCCTCCCAAGTAGCTGGGACTATAGGCGCCTGGCTATTTTTTGGTTGTAGTTATCGTTGTTTGGCAGGCCCAGGCTGGATTTGAACCGGCCACCTCTGGTGTGTGGCTGGCGCCTTAGCCACTTGAGCTACAGGTGCCAAGCCTTTTTATGCCTTTAGGTGACTCAGTTGCTATAGTTGGGGTAAAAGATAGGTAGGTACAATTCTATTTATCTGTTTTTACTATTACGACTTTTTTTTTTTTTTTTTTTTTTTTAAACAGAGTCTTACTCTGTTGCCCTGGGTGGGGTGCTATGGTATCATAGCTCACAGCACCCTCAGACTCCAGGGTTTGAGTGATCCTTCTGATTCAGCCTCCCGAGTAGCTGGGACTACAGGCACCTGCCATAATGCTCAGGTAGTTTTTCTATTTTTAGTAAAAGCGGGGGTCTCTTGTGCTCAGAGTGGTCTTAAACTTCTGAGCTCAAGCAATCCACCTGCCTCAGACTCCCAAAGTGCTAGGATTACAGGCATGAACCACTGCGTCCAGCAGTATTGTGACTTCTGAACTGATTTCTGTTTATGGAAATAACGTTTTCAATGTCCCTGATCTTGATTTCTTACAGGCAACAGAACATTGAGGAAAACATGACGATAGCTATGGAAGAGGCTCCGGAAAGTTTTGGCCAAGTGGTCATGCTTTATATTAACTGCAAAGTGAATGGACATCCTGTTAAAGCCTTTGTTGACTCAGGTGATGTCTCCATCTTTTGTGTCTTTCTGACATCCCTGCCTGACGTGGGAGAATGGGAGACTCGAATGTCCATTCAGATGTCTTTGCTCCTCTGGACTGCTAACTAAGAAGCCTAGGAGTTGCTGTCAGTCACTTGCAAATACTCATATTAGTAATAGGTTTATTTCTTCAATCTTTTTTTTAACCAGTTTTATATTTTGCAGTGTCTCTCTTGTCTTCCTGGCTCCTTTTGTTTAGTACTCTGATACTTAGATGCTTCTGTAAAAAGTTGGGATCAACGTGGCATCTGTGCTCAGTGGGTAGGGCACCGGCCACATACACTGAGGGTGGTGGGTTTAAACTTGGGCCAGGCCAGCTAAAATAACAATGAAAACTGCAACAAAAAAATTACCAGATGTTGTGGCGGGCGCCTGTAGTCCCAGCTACCTGGGAGGCTGAGGCAAAAGAATCACTTAAGCCCAAGAGTTTGAGGTTGCTGTTAGCTGTGATACCACAGCACTCTACCCAGGATGACAGCTTGAGACTCTGTCTCAAAAAAAAAACAAAAAAAGAAAAGAAAAAAAGAAATTGGGATGAAGTAAGTTAGAAGAAGAGTAGAGTAGGAGGTCAAACATTCCCACGTGACCTGTGGGCCAGCACTTTGCCAGGATCTGTGAGGAGTGTAAGACTGTATGGAGCTTGATTATTCTTGCCCTTAAATAATTCAATAATCAGATACAGATATAGGGAGTTTCCCACTTGAGGATTCAGGTAATCCTTGTACTGTTTGGCACTTTTACTCTAAGTAACAACTCTTTGCTTTTTAGTAAGACCACATCATGCCGCACTTTCTGGGTATATGGATGAGTAGTCTTATGTGTGATATGGGGTAGAACATGAGGAGTTCACCCCTAATTTAGGGAGAGAATGCAGAATTTATATATACAGTAGAATCTCTGTAAGTTGACCACCCAAGTCACTCTGACCAGCTGGTCACCATACTGAGGTCATCAGCGTAAGGAACTAGACCTGTTGTACTGATATGATGTATATGTGGTTGATGCATGTCTGATCTGTGAAAATGAGGTCAGCTTAAGGAGGTGGTCAACTGTGGAGGTTCTACTGTATATTTGTTTGTTTGTTTGTTTTGCAGTTTTGGGCTGGGGCTGGGTTTGAACACGCCACCTCTGGCGTATGGGGCTGGCACCCTACTCACTGAGCCATAGACGCCGCCCTAATTTTTTATTTTTTGGAGACAGTTTTATTATGTCACCCTCGGTAGAGTGCTGTGGCATTACAACTCACAGCAGCCTTCAAGTCTTGGGCCTAGGCAATTCTCCTGCATCAGCCTCCTGAGCAGCTGAGACTACAGGCGCCCACCAGAACACCTGGCTATTTTTACAGTTGGGGGTCTCGGCTCTTGCTCAGGCTGGTCTAGATAAAACCCATGAGCTCAGGCCAATCCACCTACCAGAGTGGCCTTCCAGAGTGTTAGGATTACATACGTGAGCCACTGCACCTGGCCCAGTTGCTACACATTTGACTAGACCCCAAAAATGTGTTACCAAAGAAAGAGGTATATTTTTTTTATTTTTAATTTTTGAGACATGGTCTCACTCTGTTTTCCCCAGCTAGAGAACAGTAGCACCATCATAGTTGACTTCAGCCTCAAACTCTTGGGCTCAAGTGATCCTTCTGTCTCAGTCTCCCAAGTAGTGAGTAGCTGAGACTATAGGTATGTGCACCATGCTTGACCTTTTTTTTTTTTTTTAATGTAGAGACAGGGTCTTGCTATTGCATAGGCGGGTCTTGAATGTCTGTCCTTAAGCAGTCTTCCTACCTTGGCCACCCAAGGGGGTAGGATTATGGGGATGAACCACTGTGCCTGGTTAAGAATATTTTTTAAACTGGTAAACTATAGTGTTTCAAATAAAAACAACTTGATAAAATTTTTAGAGATAAAAACTGTTGAGTGAAGTAGTGCCTAATTTACCATCTCCAGACACAGTGGTCATTATTTGAACTTTAATGAGGCCTTTTCCAGGTAGTTTCACATTTTACTGGCAAAGTTTTAAAATACCATTTATTACATTGCAACAAAATATTGTTTCCCTCAATGTCAAGTTTCTACAGTGTGTTTCAGATTTCAATGTGGAACTGAAACTTGAATAAGACAGCAGGACACTTGCTAGGTAGGAATAATTTTACAGAGACATATGCCTTGGCATATATTTACTTTCTGCCTTGTTACTAGTGCTATATTTTTAGTTTTGCCACAAATATGGATTTTGTTTTTATTATCTGATGTTTCTCTCCCCCACCAGGTGCCCAGATGACTATTATGAGCCAAGCTTGTGCAGAAAGGTGTAATATAATGAGACTGGTGGACCGTCGGTGGGCAGGGATTGCCAAAGGAGTGGGCACCCAGAAGATCATCGGCAGGGTACATCTCGGTGAGTGAAAGGCACTGAGAGTTGCTATCTTTTTGTAAGGTATTTGTAGGGTAGTGGATTTTTAAGGTTTTGGGGTTCTTTTTGTTTTGCTTTTTTGTTTCTTTTAATTTCTTTTGTGTGGATATATCTGGACCAGTGGGACAAATTCCCAAAAATTCAAAATCCTGTATTATATCAAAGTTACATACATGATCATGCTTCTGCTGGTTACAAAAAACTAGCCTCCTACACCCGTCTTTTCTGTTCCTCAGAGATAATCCCTTTTGGTTTTGTTGGCTGAATTCTTTCGGTACTAACCTGTATTTTTATTATTTTATTTTATTTCTTTATTTTTTTTTTTGTAGTTTTTGGTCAGGGCTGGGTTTGAACCCACCACCTCCAGCATATGGGGCTGGCACCTTACTCCTTTGAGCCACAGGAACTACCCTCACTTGTATTTTTAAATGACATGTTGAGATTTCTGTTCATTGTTATGAGAGCTGAGTCATCTCCTTGAATATGATTGCTTTCCTTTTGTGGCTAGTATTCTTTTCTCCTACAACGAGTGATTGTCTGTAATGTGCTGTTCATCCGCATACTCTTTCCTCACTATGTAAATCTACTTTACAGGGACGCGGGGGCATCATGCATGTGTACGTCTCATTCTTCTCAAGCCTGGACTGCTGGTTTCAGGCTTCACAGCTTTTGTTCTGGAAACTTCCCTGAATCTTGAGGAAGGAATCCTGAAGATTGCTTTCTCTTCTCTCGTGTTGGATTACCTGGATCCCTGTCTTCCCCTTTTTTGTCTGCTCCTTGGTTTATTGGCATGTGTCTCCCTGAGAAGAGGGGTGTGGGAGTAAGTGGAGACCTTAAGCACCAGAACATGTCTTTTTCCCCATATTCCACCAGTCGGACTAGGTTGGAAATCATTTTCCTTCGTGGTTTTGAGGCATTTCTCTTATTCTTTTTAATGTCAGTGTCCCTATAGAGAAGCTGATTCTTGATGCTTTATGTGAAAGGTTTCTTCTTCATTGAAGCTTATAGACCTTCTCTTTAACCTTTGTTTTTTAGAAATTTCACAGAGAGGTACTTGGGTGTAGAACTTTTTTCATCTACTGTACTATATACTTGAGAACCTTTTTAGTCAGGAAACTCACATCCTTCCGTTCTGGAGACTTCCCCTGAATTACTCTGATGGCTGATTTTTTCCAGTCTGGAGTGTCTTGTTCTCAGATAGGATAATTTTTTATCCTGGACTTGGCCTCTGGTTTTCCTCTCTTTTCTTTCTTTCATCTTTCGTTGGGTTTGGGTTTTTTTTTGTTGTTGTTGTTGTTTTTTTTTGAGAGAGAGCCTCAAGCTGTCACCCTGGGTAGAGTGCTGTGGCATCACAGCTCACAGCAACCTCCAATTCCTGGGCTCAAGCGAGTCTCCTGCCTCCGCCTCCCAAGTAGCTGGGACTACAGGCGCCTGCCACAACACCCGGCCATTTTTTGGTTGCAGCCATCATTGTTGTTTGGCGGGCCTGGGCTGGATTCGAACCCGCCAGCTCAGGTGTACATGGCTGGCGCCTTAGCCTGTTGAGCCACAGGCGCCGAGCCAGGTTTGGGGTTTTTTTGTGTGGGGGGAGGGAGGTTTCAACTCTGTCTCTCAACCTTTCTTTTAGCTTTGTGTTTGTATTTTTTGTTTTAGATAGGTTTTATATTCTATCTGGCATCTGATCGTATTAAAAAGTGGGATACCAAAAGGCAGTTTGGAAGATGACCTGGGTGGGCTGCCATGGCACTTCTGGTCTTCACTATCAGGTGGTCTCGAAGTTGGCAGAGAGGAAAGGGTTGGCATCTCAGTGGACTTTCACTAATCCATCCCGTGGTTTTTAGTCAACATGCTTGTTGTTTGTCCCTGTCTTTCTCCATGCCCACCTTGTTAAGAGTGCCTCTGTTTCACCCTCTCCAGAAAATAAACCTCTAGTCTGCTGCTGGGGTGAAGGGTCACCTGGCTGAGTAGAGTGCAGGAGGGGACGCCCCAAGTTCTAACTTTGCCTATACAGACTTCCAACCAATCTTCCTACTTTGGGTCCACCTCTACTCCTATTTGCAGAGGTACTTGTGATCAATTCCTAAGCCTCTTAGGGGTTCTGTGACGTAAATTCGGTTTCTCTGTTTTCCTCATTGTCATCTGCTTTTTGGTTCCAAAATTTTGTTTCTGTTATTTCTTCCATTGTATCTGGCTTTAGGAATTTGTGCATCACAAGAAAACCCAAAAACCATTTTTGTAATTTTTTTTAGGAGCAAATGTAGATAATTGTGTGTGTTTAGTCTTTTCATCTCTAATCAGAATTACTGTTTTATTTTTCCTTTTGCTATCCATTCACTAGATACTCATTGTAGAGAACTTTGAAAGCATGGAAGTGTGAGAAGAAGTCAAAAAAAAAAAAAAGATCCCTTAAATTTCTTTAGTAAGAATCAACAGTGTCATTTGGGTATATCTCTTTTGGGTTTTTTTTTTTTCTGAGACAGAGCCTCAAGCTGTCACCCTGGATAGAGTGCTGTGGCATCACAGCTCACAGCAACCTCCAATTCCTGGGCTCAAGCAAGTCTCCTGCCTCCGCCTCCCAAGCAGCTGGGACTACAGGCGCCTGCCACAACGCCCGGCCATTTTTTGGTTGCAGCCATCATCGTTGTTTGGCGGGCCCGGGCTGGATTCAAACCCACCAGCTCAGGTGTACGTGGCTGGCACCTTAGCCTGCTGAGCCACAGGCACCGAGCCACTTTTGGTCTTTTTTTTTTTTGCTTTTTTTTTTTTGATTTTTTTCTTTTAAAAGGTTCATGTATAAAATTTTATACTCTTCTCTCAGAAAAAGTAGCATACATTTTCCCAATGTCACTATGAATTTCATTGGTATTATTTACATAAAGGTGAACAGCATTCTTTTTTTTTTTGAGACAGAACCTCAAGCTGTCACCCTGGATAGAATGCCGTGGCATTACAGCTCACAGCAACCTCCAATTCCTGGGCTCAAGCACGTCTCCTGCCTCCGTCTCCCAAGTAGCTGGGACTACAGGCACCCGCCACAACGCCTGGCCATTTTTTGGTTGCAGCTGTCATTGTTGTTTGGCAGGCCCGGGCTGGATTCGAGCCCGCCAGCTCACGTGTACGTGTCTGACGCCTTAGCCCGTTGAGCCACAGGCGCCAAGCCTACAGCATTCTTTTATATGGACCTAATGATCAACTTTTGGGATATGTTCTCCTTATATTTTTGTCATTATTACATAGCAGTGGGGTTTTATGCACAGTTTGATTTTTTTTCTCAGCAAAGTTCCCATATGCCAAACTGCTGAATCAAAAGTTAAGTGAATACTTTTGGGGTTTTTTTGTTTTTTTTTTTGAGACAGAGTCTTAGTATGTCGCCCTTGGTAGTGTGCTGTGGCATCACAGCTCACAGCAACCTCCAGCTCTTGGGCTTAGGCGATTCTCTTGCCTCAGCCTCCTGAGTAGCTGGGACTACAGGCACCCACACAACACATGGCTATTTTTTGGTTGCAGTTGTCATTGTTGTTTAGCAGGCCTAGGCTGGACTTAAACCTGCCAGCCTTGGTGTATGTGGCGCTTTACTCACTGAGCTACACGTGCTGATCTTTTTTTTTTTGAGACAGAGTCTTACTATGTCGCCCTCAGTAGAATGCCATGGCATCATAGCAGACTGCAACCTCAAACTCTTGGGCTTAAGTGATTCCATTGCCTCAGCCTACAGAGTAGCTGGGACTACAGGCGCCCACCTCAACACCGGGATATTTTTTATGTTGTGGTTTGTTTTTTTTTTTTTTGCAGGTTTTGGCTGGGGCTGGGTTTGAACCCGCCACCTCTAGCATATGGGGCCAGTGCCCTACTCTTTTGAGCCACAGGCGCCGCCCCTTTGTTGTGATTTTTGTTTGACAGGCCCGGGGCTGGGTTCAAATCTGCCAGCCCTAGTGTATGTGGCTGGCACCCTAGCTGCTGAGCTTCAGGAGCTGAGCCAAGTAAATATCAAGATTCTTAATATATATTGCTAACAAGTACAATATGGTTTATCCAGCACTGAATGAACACTCATCTTAATATCTAGTACTTTTTTTTTTTTTTTTTTTGTAGAGACACAGTCTCACTTTATCACCCTCGGTAGAGTGCCTTGGCGTCACACAGCTCACAGCAACCTCCAACTCCTGGGCTTAGGCGATTCTCTTGCCTCGGCCTCCCGAGTAGCTGGGACCACAGGCACCCGCCACAACGCCCGGCTATTTTTTTGGTGCAGTTCAGCCGGGGCTGGGTTTTCGGTATATGGGGCCAGCACCATACTGACTGAGCCACAGGCGCCGCCCAATATCTAATACTATTAAGTAATACTAGTTCTCCCTTTTAAATTTACAAATAAAAAAGTATTTTCTTATTATTGTAAGTTACTTTTCCTTCATCACAAATGATAGTTTTTCTACTCACTTGTCCTTTCTTTGGAAACATATTTGTGTGTTTATTGGGATCTTTGTGTTTCCTTTTTAATTTACCTACTATTAAGGTAGTTAAATACCTTATTTTTGTACTTTCTTAAGAATAGTAGGACTGAGAGTTGGAGGAATAGCACAAACTGGTTGGTTCAGAGTTGAGTTCTCAGGGTTTTTTTGTGGTTTTAAGTGAGAAGATAATAGAAGGAGACAAAATAAGTACCAGTTCCTTGTGTCCTTCCTTGTAGATGGACAAGATGTACCATTTTACAACTTTGGCTGTGCTAGGCATGAAGAATCCCTTATAACAATAAGGGAAATCTAAATGAAAGGAGATCTATACCGTGGATTAGAAGACGCAGTATGTTGAAGGTGGTGATTCTCCCCCATTCATTCATAGAGTCCTTGTAATAACATTAAAATCCCAGTAGATTTTTTTGTGCAAACATTAAATTTGGCATGGGCCCTTTGTCGTAAGAGTAGGCAAGATGTTCCACCATAATATCCCCTTCTAGATATCAAGACCAAAGGACTATCTAGAAGATATCAATAGAATCAGACTCATGTGAACCCTGATAAATGAGAAAGTCTTACAGAACAGTGGGAAAGCTTCAGGAAATGTTAGTGGGACAACTGGGTATCTATGTGAAGAAATGAATTGGAAGTTGAGCCCTGAGCCCTGCCTCACACTACACACAAAAGCCAAATCACGACAGAATAAAGATCTAGATGTGGAAAGCAAAGTCAAAGCTTTTAGAAGAAGAAATAGAAGAATATCTTGCGTAGGGAAGGAGTTCTTTAAAGATAGGGAGGAAATGATTTGATACGTTTGGCCACATTAAGATCAAGTACTTTGCAACAGGCCACACTCCATGGCTCACTCCTGTAGTCCCAGCACTTTGGGAGGCTGAGGTTGGAGGATCACTTGAGACCACGAGGTCAAGACTTGCCTGGGCAACACAGTGAGACCCTGTCTTTACGAAAAATTAGAAAAAATTAGCCAGGCATTGGTGGTGTGTGCCTATAGTCCTGGCTACTTGAGCGGCTGAGATGGGAGGATCCCTTGAGCCCAGGAGTTTGAGGGTGCAGTGAGCTATGATGATGCCTCTGCACTCTAGCCTGGGTGACAGCAGCAAGACCCCAAATATTTTCTTTACACAAAAAAGAACTTTTCATCAAAAAACATCATAAAGTGAATAAACACAAACTGGGAAAAAAACTCCAGGGACATAAATAACTAGTAAAGCAGCGGTTCTCAACCTGTGGGTCATGACCCACAAGAACTATATTAGAGGCCCGCGGCCATTAGGAAGGTTGAGAACCGCTGTAGTAAAGGATTTAAATGCAGGATATATACATATAAGTACCTATTTTCCAACTCAGTATGCCGGACAATAGAAAGATTTACAGAGGCAGGGTGCCTGGCTCAGTGGTTAGAGTGCTGGCCCCATACACTGGGGGGTAATGGTTTTGAACTTGGCCAGGGCCTGCTAAACAAAAAAAAAAAAGAAGAAAGAAAGATTTACAGAAATGCTTGAACAAGCACTTGAGGAAATCCAGATGGTTATTAAATACATGAAAGCTTGCTTAACCTCAATCAAGGACATACAAAATTACTTGCCCCACTAGCAAAGATTTAAAATCTAATATTAAACTCTAATATTAAACTTTTATTTTATTTATTTGTTCATTTATTTTTTAGATAGAATCTCAAACTGTCACCCTGGGTTAAGTGCCATGGCATCATAGCTCACAGTGACCTCAAACTCTTGGGCTAAGCGATCTTTTGGCCTCAGTTTTTCTATTTTTAGTAGAGACAAGGTCTCAGCTTTAGCTCAGGCTGATCTCGAACTCATGAGCTCAAGCTATTCACCCACCTCGGCCTCTCAGACTGCTGGGATTACAGGCATGAGCCACCACACCTGGCTCTTCATTGACTTTTTTTTTTTTGCAGAGACAGAGTCTCACTTTATTGCCCTCGGTAGAGTGCCATGGCGTCACACAGTTCACAGCAACCTCCAACTCCTGGGCTTAGGCAATTCTCTTGCCTCAGCCTCCTGAGTAGCTGGGACCACAGGCACCCGCCACAACGCCTGGCTATTTTTTTGTTGCAGTTTGGCCGGGGCTAGGTTTGAACCCGCCACCCTTGGTATATGGGGCCGGCGCCTTACTGACTGAGCCACAGGCGCCGCCCTTCATTGACTTTTATTTTTATTACTATTATTATTATTACTTTTTTTTTTTTTTTTTACAGAGACAGTCTCACTTTATCACCTTTGGTAGAGTGCGGTGATGTCACAGCTCACAGCAACCTCCCACTCCTGGGCTTAGGCAATTCTCTTGCCTCAGCCTCCCGAGTAGCTGGGACTACAGGCGCCCACCAGAACACCTGGGTATTTTTTTGTCTCAGTTTGGCCAGGGCCAGGTTCAAACCCACTATCCTCGGTATATGGGGCCAGTGCTCTACGCACGGAGCCACAGGCACCACCCTCTTCATTGACTTTTAAAATGACCATTGGTCTTTCTAGATGTTCACACTTGCACCATCTGTTTGCATGCTTTGGCTTTGATTGATTGCAGGAAGCAAGGTACTGAATGATAGGTACGTTTCCAAAGCTTGTCTGAGGCTTTTGAAGTACACATAGGTAACCTTTTCTCTTCTTTATGTGCTTTAGCTCAGGTTCAGATTGAAGGAGATTTCTTGGCATGTTCTTTCTCTATACTTGAGGAACAGCCAATGGACATGCTTCTGGGATTGGACATGCTTAAACGGCATCAGGTAATTAAGAGATTCATTTTGCTTTTGAATCTACTTTTTATAATCTATTGTCATATGATTTCTACTGGTTACGTATACTGAAAAACCAAAATGCATGACTTTTTAAATCTGGAAATCGCTTTCATTGATAATGTTGTAGTGAAAGGATTGAAATGATATTGTAAATTAAAGTAGAGGTACATAGAATCTGTTTTTGTGAAATCTCTCTGTGAAACTTGTTAAATACTGCCATGTGTTTTGAGATTATAATGGATAACGTTTTTTTACTCTAAAAATATATATACATAGGCTTGGCGCCTATGGTTCAAGCGGCTAAGGCACCAACCACGTACACCTGAGCTGGTGGATTTGAATCCAGCCCGGGCCTGCAGAACAACAATGATGGCTGCAACCGAAAAATGGCCGGGCATTGTGGCGGGCGCCTGTAGTCCCAGCCACTTGAGAGGCAGAGGCAGGAGACTCGCTTGAGCCCAGGAATTGGAGGTTGCTGTGAGCTGTGATGCCACGGTACTCTATCCAGGGTGACAGCTTGAGGCTCTGTCTCAAAAAAAAAAAAAAACAAGGGAGAATATATTACTTTGTGTTGATATTTATATTTCTTTCTTTCTTTCTTTTTTTTTAAGAGACAGAGTCTCACTTTGTCGCCCTCGGTAGAGTGCTGTGGTGTCACAGCTCACAGCAACCTCCAGCTCTTGGGCTTAGGCAATGCTCTTGCCTCAGCCTCCTGAGTAGCTGGGACTACTGGCACCCGCCACAATGCCTGGCTATTTTTTTGTTGCAGTTTGGCCAGGGCTGGGTTCGAACCCGCCACCCTCAGTATATGAGGCTGACACCCTACTCACTGAGCCAAGTGCCGCCCACACCCAGCTATTTTTTGTTGCAGTTTGGCCGGGGCTGGGTTTGAACCCGCCACCCTCAATATATGAGGCTGGCAACCTATTCACTGAGCCACAAGCACTGCCTGTGGGTATTTATACTTTACTCTGAAGCCCAGTAATTTAAGATATACTGCTCTTACTGGATCTCAGTGGGTCATCTTTAATCTTAGCACTCTGGGATGCCAAGGTGAGAGAGGATCACTTGAGCTCAGGAGTTTTAGAGTAGCCTGAGCAAGAGCGAGACCCCATCTCTAGTTAGTAAATATAGGTAATTAGCCAGGTGTGGTGGTGGGCACCGGTAGTCCCAGCTACTGGGGAAGCCAAAGTGGGAGGATTGCTTGAGCCCAAGAGATGGTGGTTGCTGTGAGCTACGATGACATCACTGCACTCTAGTCTGGGCAACAGTGACACTCTGTTTCCAAAAGAAAAAAGAAAGAAGGAAAAATGACTTGTCTTCATTGAAGAAGCAGTTAGTGTCTACCAGGCAATAAAAAATTTTCTTTTTTTTTTTTTTTTTTTTTTTTTTGCAGTTATTAGCTGGGGCCAGGTTTGAACCCATGACCTCTGGTATGTGGGGCTGGCACCCTACTCTTTGAGCCACAGGCACCACCCAATAAAAAATTTTCAAGTGGAGTTTTATGCCTGGTTAATATTTCTATGTCACTTTTTTTTTTTGGCCGAGGCCAAGTTTGAACCTGCCACCCCTGGTATTTGGGGCTGGCGCCCTACTCCTTGAGCCACAGGTGCCGCCCAACTTGTCACTACTTTTTAGTAATGGTATAGACCAACAGTCTCTAGCTTTATAGACATAAATCATATGTGTACAACTGTTCTAGATTAAGTAGTTGTAAAAATACGCAGAAAGGGAAGATAGCATGAGTATGAATCAAGTAAAGAATACTTTTTTATAGAGACTGCCTTGCACATCCACCAGGTTTTTTTTTTTTTTGAGACAGATTCTCAAGCTGTCACCCTGGGTAGAGTGCTGTGGCATTATAGCTCACAGCAACCTCCAATTCCTGGGCTCAAGCAAGTCTCCTGCCTCGGCCCCCAAGTAGCTGGCACCACAGGCGCCCGCCTCAACACCCAGCCGTTTTTTTTTTGGTTGCAGCTGTCATTGTTTGGCGGGCCCGGGCTGGATTCAAACCTGCCAGCTCAGGTGTACGTGGCTGGCGCCCTTAGCCCGTTGAGCCACAGGCGCCGAGCCACATCTACCAGTTTTGAGACCATTGGTGTGGATGGAATCTTTTTTTGTTGTTGAGACAGAGTCTCACTATGTCGCCCTCAGTAGGATGCTGTGGTATCACAGCTCACAGCAACCTGAAACTTTTGGACTTAATCAATTCTCTTGCCTCAACCTCCCAAGTAGCTGGGAGTATAGGTGCCCGCCACAATCAACGCCTGGCCATTTTTTTGTTGTAGTTGTTACTGTTGCTTGGCAGGCCCAGACTGGGTTTGCTTTTCTTTTTTTTTCAGTTTTTGGCCGGGGCTGGGTTTGAACCCGCCACCTCCAGCATATGGGGCCAGAGCCCTACTCACTGAGCCACAGGTGCTGCCCCCCCCAGACTGGGTTTGAACCCAACAGCCCTAATGTATGTGGCCAGCACCCTAGTCACTGAGCTATAGGCACTGAGCCTGGTGTGGAATCCTAATATAAACTATACCTTATATAATAAGTGTAACTAAAATATAAGACTATGTAAATAGTACAGCTTCAATAAGAAGTCATTTGTGTGCGCAGTGCCTGTGGATCAAAGGAGTAGGGCACCGGCCCTATATGCCGGAGGTGGTGGTTCAAACCCAGCCCCGTCTAAAAACTGCAAAAAAAAAAAAAAAGTCATTTGTGTGTTTTTAAAGTGGGGTTGCTCATCATGCCTTGCATTTTTTTCAGATTTTATACAATGAACATGTATTATTACATTTATAATCAGAAATGAGCATATGTTATTTTAAAGATAAATAAGGTAAATTATAAATACTATTTTCCTAGGCCAGACACAGTGGATTACACCAGTAATCCTAGCACTCTGGGAGGCCAAAATAGGTAGCTTGCTTGAGTTTAGGAGTTCCAGACTAGCCTTAGCCAGGGCAAGACTCTGTCTCTAAAAAATAGCTGGGCCTTGTGGTGGGTGCCTATAGTTCCAGCTAGTTGGAAGGCTAAGGCAAGAGGATCGCCTGAGCCCAAGAGCTTGAAATTATTGTGATCAATGCCACCACGGCACTCTACCAAAGAAGGACAATATGAGATTCCCTCTCAAAAAAAAAAAAAAACAATGAGGGAGGCACCTGTGGCTCAGCAAGAAGGGCACCGGCCCCGTATACCAAGCGTGGTGGGTTCAAACCCGGCCCCAGCTGAATTGCAAAACAAAAAAATAGCCGGGCATTGTGGTGAGCGCCTATAGTCCCAGCTACTTGGGAGGCTGAGGCAAGAGAATCGCCTAAGCCCAGGAGTTGGAGGTTGCTGTGAGCTGTGTGACGCCACGGCACTCTACCAAGGGCAGTAAAATGAGACTCTTGTCGCTACAAAAAAAAAAAAAAAAGAAAGAAAGAAAATTCTAAATTAACTGACAGTATCACCCAGATTAACGGTTAAATACTTTTGGATAAGGTATTGTTTGTGAACCTCCCTGTCTCTGTCAGTGTTGCTCTTTGTGAATAGAATTCTACTTTATTTATTTAATATAGATATGGGCTTCCCTGTCCCCCAACCTGGAATTCAGTGGCCTCATCATAGCTCAGTGTAACCTCTGAACTCTTAAGCTCAAGTATTTCTCCCACCATAGCCTCGTGATTAGCTAGGCATAGTGGCTCATGGCTATAGTTGCCCAGACAGCACTCAAGTTGCTGGCCTCAAGCAATTGATCCTCTTGCCTCGGCCTCCCAAAGTACTGGGGATTATAGGTATGAGCCCTTGCACTCAGTCCGAATGGAGTTTTAAATTTGGGATCTTGGCTCAGTGCCTGTGGCTCAAGGGGCTAAGGCGCCAGCCACATATACCTGAGCTGGCGGGTTCAAATCCAGTCTGGGCCCCCCAAACAACAATGATGGCTGCAACAAAAAATAGCCGGGTGTTGTGGCAGGCGCCTGTAGTCCCGGCTACTTGGGAGGCAGAAGCAGGAGAATTGCTCGAGGCCAGGAGTTGGAGGTTGCTGTGAGCTGTGATGCCATAGCACTCTATCCAGGGAGATAGCTTGAGGCTCTGTCTCAAAAATAAATAAATAAATCTGGGATCTTAATTTTTCTGCATGGCATTTTATCTGCTGTCACTATTCTTTGTTTTCCTTTTCCTTCTTAGTGTTCCATTGACCTCAAGAAAAATGTACTCGTGATTGGCACCACAGGCTCACAAACCACCTTCCTTCCTGAGGGAGAGCTACCAGAGTGTGCCCGGTTGGCATATGGGGCTGGGGCCGGGCGAGAGGATATGCGGCCAGAGGAAATTGCAGACCAGGAATTAGCAGAAGCCCTTCAAAAATCAGCAGAGGATGCAGGTATTTGGAATGGCCTAGCTCGCGAGTAATACCATACTTTCTTGGTGGGTGAGCAAAGACATACAAACTTCTGAGGGGTAGTGACCTTTACAGTTTGTAATCAGTATCATGGTCCTGTAGTAAATGTATTCATTGCTTGTCTGCTCACATCATCTTCCTTCTCCTCCCATCTCTTAATATAGTATTAAAAACTCTTGTGTTTCAATAGATTAAGAAACAAAAATCCGTTGTTATGTGCAAGATAGATTAGGGCAGTATTTGCCTTCGTATACTTGGTAGCTTCCTCAAAAATCTTGTGCTTCCTAAAGAAAATTTCAACATACACCAAAATGAGGGACAAGGAAAAAAAAACAGAAAATTTCAACAGTAAGTAGACACTTAACTTTTTTCTTTTTTTTTTTTTGAGACAGACTCTCACTATGTCACCCTTGGTAGAGTGCTATGGCGTCACAGCTCACTGCAACCTCAAATTCTTGGGCTTAAGCGATTCTCTTGCCTCAGCCTCCCATGTAGCTGGGGCTACAGGCGCCTGCCACAATGCCCGGCTGTTTTTTTGTTATAGTTGTTTGGCAGGCTCTGCCCACGTTTGAACTCACCAGCCCGTGTATGTGGCTGGAGCCCAGACACTTAACTTTTGAGGTCAGCAATATTTCTCTGAAAAAATTTTTTAGGCTTGTTTATTTGTTTGTTTGTTTATATACTTAATCTCATTTTGTTGCCCTTGGTAGAATGCCATGGTGTCATAGCTCACCGCAAGCTCAAACTCTTGGGCTCAAGAGATCCTCTTGGCCTCAGTTTTTCATTTTTGCTAGAGATGGGGTCTCACTGTTGCTCAGGCAATCCACTGGCCTCCACCTCCCAGAGAGCTAGGATTATAGACGTAATCCACTCACCCTGCCAGGCCTGTTCTTTTTTTTTTTTTTTTTTGACTGGGGCCCTTTGAACCTGCCACCTCTGGTATATGGGCCGATGCCCTACTCCTTTGAGCCACAGGTGCCGCCCCAGCCCTGTTCATTTTGAAAGATAACATTGCCACTGTGACTAAGCAGCCCTAACTTTTTATATGTTTACTGAAATTGCTGTCACCAAAGACAGAAGAATCAACTGTAGTAAGAAACGTAATTGAACATTAATCAGAATGTAGCGTTTAATGACCTTAAACTCAGATCACAGTAGTGTCTTCAGGCCATGTTAGGGTAGTGTGGGTGGCTCATGTTTGAGATGTATTTTCTAGACACTGAAAAGGCTTAACTTCTAAGTTTGGGTTATTTTATTTTATTTATTTATTTATTTTTTTTGAGACAGACCCTCAAGCTGTCACCCTGGATAGAGTGCTGTGGCATCACAGCTCACAGCAACCTCCAATTCCTGGGCTCAAGCGAGTCTCTTGCCTCCACCTCCCAAGTAGCTGGGACTACAGGACCACAACCCCCGGCCATTTTTTTTTTTTTTTTGGTTGCTGCTGTCATTGTTTGGCGGGCCCGGGCTGGATTCGAACCCACCAGCTCAGGTGTACGTGGCTGGCGCCTTAGCCTGTTGAGCCACAAGCACTGAGCCAAGTTTGGGTTATTTTAAAAGTATTGAGCTAAATTTATTTTTCAGTATGGTTAATACCACACATTGCTTTTTCTAGAAAATTAAAACATATCAGTTACAAGTTCAAGAAATAGCTTGTAAAGAGAAAGAGGCATGAGCTTTAAAAATAGCCAGGTTTTGCCACTGTTTCACTGGAGAACATTTAGATGTCCAGCCTAGGAGTGTTAGAATGGGTGGAGGTAACAGAGTTATCCAAACTAACCTTGTTTAGAATCTGCTTCGGTATCTTTTGGCTCAGTTTTACATATAAATACATATAAAGTTTTGGTTGTGACTAACGTATTTTATAGGAAGGGGAGAATTTTGAATAACCAGACAGGGTGATTCTAACTTTAATAATTTTAATCTCTGGGCTCGGCGCCTGTAGCACAGTCATTATGGTGCCAGCCATGTACACCTAAGGTGGCGAATTTGAACCCAGCCCGAGCCAGCTAAACAACGACAGCTGCAACAAAAAATAGCTGGGCATTGCGGTAGGCACCTGTAATCCCAGCTACTTGGGAGGCTGAGGCAAGAGAATCGCCTAAGCCTAGGAGTTGGAGGTTTGCTGTGAGCTGTGTCATACCACAGTACTCTGCCCCAGGTAATATAGTAAGACTCTTGTCTCAAAAAAAAAACAAACATGGCTCAGCGCCTGTGGCTCAACAGGCTAAGGCGCCAGCCACGTACACCTGAGCTGGCAGGTTCGAATCCAGCCCCGGCCCGCCAAACAACAAAGATGGCTGCAACCAAAAAAAAAATGGCCAGGCGTTGTGGCGGGCGCCTGTAGTCCCAGCTACTTGGGAGGCGGAGGCAGGAGACTCGCTTGAGCCCAGGAATTGGAGGTTGCTGTGAGCTGTAATGCCACAGCATTCTATCCAGGGTGAGAGCTTGAGGCTCTGTCTCAAAAAAAAAAAGATCAAGGTGCCAGCTGGGCTGGTTCCTGGTGAGGACTCTTCCTGGTTTATTGATGGCTACCATGCTCACATGAGAGATAGAGATTAGTGTCTTGTTTTTTTTTTTTTTTTTCATCATGCAGGTTCTTGCTATGTTGCCCAGACTGGCCCTGAACTCCTGTGTTCAGGCAATCCTCCTGCCTTATCCTCTTAACTGAGATTCCAACTACAAGCATGAGCCAATGAGGCACCACACCTAGCTTGATGCCTCTTCTTACAGGGGTGCTAATCCCATCCTGAGAGCCCTACCCACATAACTTCGTCTTACTTTAATTACTACTCAAAGGCCCCATCTCCAAATACCGTCACATTGTGGGTTAGGGCATCGACAGAATTTTGTAGATAGAAAATTTAGGGGTGGCACCTGTGGCTCAGACGGTAAGGCGCCGGCCCCATATACCGAGGGTGGTGAGCACCTGTAGTCCCAGCTGCTCGGGAGACTGAGGCAAGAGAATCGCTTGAGCCCAGGAGTTGGAGGTTGCTGTGAGCTGTGTGATGCCACGGCACTCTACCAAGGGCCATAAGGTGAAACTCTGTCTCTACCAAAAAAATATTTAGTTTATAGTCCAGTACTATTGGCTGGATTCCTGGAAGTGAATGACTGGTGGCTAGCTCAAATACATACTTCAAGTGATTTTATTTAAAATGTGGTATTGAATTTTTTTTAGAATTTGTGCTGGCATTTTTTACTACAGTGCAAAGACTTCTGCCTAAGGCCATTTCGAAGACTCAAGAATAAATTCATATAGTGGGAGGATTGCTTGAGCCCAGAAGCTCAAGGGTGCATGAGCTGTGAACATGCCTGTGAAAAGCCACTGTACTCCAGTGAAACATAGACCCTGTCTCCAGAACAAAAAAAGTAGGGATACTCAAGCCTTACCCCAGAATAGTTCATTCAGAATTTTGGGTGTAGGGAAAAGGTACGGTCATCAGCATCTTTAACTCCTCCCCTGGTGATCACAGGGAGGATGCAGAATTGAAAGTTCCTGGTTGAGCAGCCTGTAGAGCCCATTGTTGGGATAAGGACTTGCTGTCGCCCTCTATAGTGTGCTACTCTGAAAGGGAGCTTTTAACCTTTGGAGACTAATAACCGCTTCACTGTGTGAATAGTGGTGACAGTAAGCATTTTTGGAGGTAGGTATCCTAAGTTCCTGGAAGATGGAAGCCAAAAACTTCATCTTCATCCTGGAAGTTTTTTCTAGGAAATAAGAAAGAGGCAATTGGGCGGGCGGGGGTGTTCATTCAAAGTTGATATCTCAACAGGAGAAATTTCATATTAGTTGCTAAGAGGAAGTTATTTTATTTTTCAAATATTCCAGTTAATTTTTCATAACAAAAAAGACCGTTGATGAAGTCTACAAATGCAGTAGAAGTGGAGGAAAAAATCAACAGCCAGAAGAATGTGAATAATAGAGTCATTTGTGTAAAAAAGTGGGAAGAAATAAAAATGATGAAAGCCCTTTTTCTTCTGTGTGGAATTGAATAGGAAGGATATACAAGAAATGAATACCAGTGGATGCCTGTGAAGAGAGAATGAGGCGCAAGGGTAGAGAGAGTTCCCGCACTATGCTGTGTTTGGCCTATTTGAAAATTAAAATTTATAAATCAGGCTGGATATGGTGGCTCACGCCTTTAATCCCAGCACTTGGGAGGCTGAGGCAGGTGGATTGCCTGACCTCAGGAGTTCTAGACCAGCCTGAGCCAGAGCAAAACCTTGTCTCTAAAAATAGCTGGATGTTGTGGCAGGTGCCTGTAGTCCCAGGTACTCAGTAGGTTGAGGCTGGAGGATCAGTTAAGCCCCAGAGTTTGAGGTTGCTGTCAGCTGTGATGCCAGGACTCTCTACTGAGGGTGACAAAGTGAGATGCTGTCTCAAAAAAAAAATAATGAAGATAAAATCAAATTTATAGGTCATTTACTTTGAAGAAAAGAACTGTCGTGTGGCCAGGACTGTTGAGTTATGTTTTTACTGAATTACTTATTGAATATACAGTTTGCTCATTTTTACCCCTACTGGCCATGTTTACGTGCCATTTTCTGGGTGTGGAGTTGGGTGGGCACTTCCCAAGTTGGCAACAATTAGTTCTGCCCCACTCTGGGTTCCTGGGATATGGTGGCCCAGAACCTCAAGTCACATGGGTGACTTTTTGCAGCCTCTGGATGAGACCAGCCAGATGAGCGACCTCCCCGTGAAGGTGATCCACGTGGAGAGTGGCAAGATCCTCACAGGCACAGATGCCCCGAAAGCAGGGCAGCTAGAGGCTTGGCTCGAGATGAACCCGGGGTGAGTTGGGCCTCACGTGCAGATGTAGCTGGGATCTAGAGTCGGTGGTGGGACTTGGTCCTGGGAATTGGCTACTGGGTGTGATTTTGGTTGCATTTGGATTTTAGGCTGGTTTGCTAGAGAAAGTGAGTCCTACTGATTCTGAGCACATTTGTTTTAAACTCCTAATATTTTTTCTAGGTATGAAGTTGCACCAAGATCTGATAGTGAAGAAAGTGGTTCGGAAGAAGAGGAAGAGGTAAGTCTGTTTCCTGGCTTTCAAGTAAGCTCAGGAGCAGCGATTCCCACCCCATGTGTCTTTCACCCTGTGCTCTCTCTGCAAAGTTCCCAGGCCTGGCTGAAGTCAGTTCTAACAGTCTAATGATGCATTGTACTGATAACATTTGTTAATCTTTTTGTTTGTTTGTTTTTTTCCGACAGAGTCTTACTTTGTTGCCCTCAGTAGAGTGCTGTGGCATCCTAGCTCACAACAACCTCTAACTCTGGGGTTCATAAGATTCTCTTGCCTCAGCCTCCCGAGTAGCTGGGACTACCGGTGCCCGCCACAACGCTTGGCTATATTTAGAGGTGATGTCTTACTCTGGCTCAGACTGGTCTTGAACCTGTGAGCTCATGCAATCTACCCACTTTGGCCTTCCACGGTGCTAGAATTACAGGCACTAGCCACTGTGCCCAGTCCTGGTAATCATTTTTTTTTTCTTTTTTCTTTTTTGAGACAGAGTCTCACTTTATCACTCTTGGTAGAGTGCTGTGGTGTCACAGCTCACAGCAACCTCCAATTCTTGGGCTTAAGAGATTCTCTTGCCTCAGCTCCCCAAGTAGCTGGGACTGCAGGCACCTGCCATAACTCCTGGCTGTTTTCTTGCAGCAGTTGTCATTGTTGTTTAGCTGACCCGGGCCAGACTCGAACCCACCAGCCTCGGTGTGTGATTGGTGCTGTAACCAGTGCCATAACCACTGTGCTACGAATGCCTAGCCAATGTTAATCATTTTTTTTTTTTTTTGAGACAGAGCCTCAAGCTGTCACCCTGGGTAGAGTGCCGTGGCATCACAGCTCACAGCAACCTCCAATTCCTGGGCTCAAGCGAGACTCCTGCCTCCGCCTCCCAAGTAGCTGGGACTACAGGCGCCCACTACAACGCACGGTTATTTTTTGGTTGCAGCCGTCGTTGTTGTTTGGCGAGCTCGGGCTGGATTTGAATCCGCCTTCTCAGGCATGTGTGGCTGACGCCTTAGCCGCTTGAGCCACAGGCGCTGAGCCAGTTTTTCCATTTTTAATAGAGATGGGGTCTCGCTTTTTGCTCAGGCTGTTCTTGACCCTGTGAACTCAAGCTATCTACCTGCCTTGGCCTCCCAGAGTGCTAGGATAACAGGCATGAGCCACTGCATCCGGCCTTTTTTTTGACACAGAATCTCACTATGTTGCCCTCAGTAGAGTGCCATGGCGTCACAGCTCACAGCAACCTAAAACTCTTGGGCTTAAGCGAGTCTCTTGCCTTAGCCTCCCAAGTAGCTGGGACTATAGGCGCCTGCCAGAATGCCTGGCTATTTTTTTTTTTTTTTTTTTTAAGAGACAGAGTCTCACTTTGTCACCCTTGGTAGAGGTCCATGACGTCACAACTCATAGCAACCTTTAGCTCTTGGGCTTAGGCAATTCTTTTGCCTCAGCCTCCTGAGTAGCTGGGAATATAGGCGCCCACCACAACGCTCGGTTATTTTTGTTGTTATTGTTGCAGTTTGGCTGGGGCTGGTTTGAACACACCACCCTCAGTACATGGGGCCAGCACTCTACTCACTGAGTCACAGGTGCCACCTCCTAGCTATTTTTTTGTTGCAGTTGTCATGGTTGTTTAACAGGCTGGGCCCTGGTTTAAACCTGCCAACCCCAGTGTATGTGGCTGGCGCCGTAACCACTGTGCTATAGGCACTGAGCCCCCATATTTGGATTTAAAAACATTTTTTTTAATTTATTATTATTTTTTTAGAGATAAGGTTTCACTCTTTGGCCAGGCTGGAGTGTGCAGTAGCGTGATCATTCCTTACTATAACCTTGAACTCCTGGGGATCAAGTGATCCCAGCTACATACTTTTTTTTTTTTTTAGAGACAGAGTCTCACTTTGTCACCCTTGGTACAGCGCCATGGCGTCACAGCTCACAGCAACTCCAGCTTAGGCATTTCTCTTGCCTCAGCCTGCCAAGTAGCTGGGACTACAGGTGCCCACCACAACGCCAGGCTATTTTGTTGTTGTTGTTGCAGTTTGGCCAGGGCCGGGTTCGAACTTGCCACCCTCGATATGTGGGGCGGGCACCCTATTCACTGATCCACAGGCACCGCCCCATTTTTCCTAATTGTTAAAAAAATTTTACATAGAGGTAAGATCTCGCTGTGTTGCCTTAGGTGGGAACTTTTGGATTTTAAATTAGTCTTGCATTGTAGTATGTGATGGTATATAATCTTATATATTACAGTGTTGGTAATATTTTATTGAGGACTTTGGGTGTAAATAATTTTGAGGGGTATTAGTCTATAATTTTCTTTTCTCACGATGTCTTTTTCTGGCTTTGGTGTTATGTTAGTATTTGGCCTCATTAAATGTGATAGGAAATGGTTCTTCCTCCTCTTATCTGGAAGAGTTTGTAAGGAATTGGTATTATTCTTTAAATAATTGATAGAGGCCAGGTGCAGTGGCTCACACCTGTAATCCTAGTACTCTGGGAGGCAGAGGTGGGTGGATTGCTTGAGCTCTGGAGTTTGCCATCTATACTAAAAATAGAAAACCACCGGGCATTGTGGTAGGTTCCTATAGTCCCAGCTACTTGGGAAGCTGAGATAAGAGGATTACTTGAGCCCAGGAGTTTGAGACTGCTGTGAGCAATGACGCCAGGGTGCTTTACCGAGGATAACATAGTGAGATTCTGTCTCCCCAAAATAATAAATACATAAAGGCTGGGTATGGTGGCTCACGCCTGTAATCTCAGCACTCTGGGAGGCTGAGGCAGGTGGATTGCTTGGGTTCACAGTTTTTTTTTGTTTGTTTTTGTTTTTTTTTTTGTAGAGACAGAGTCTCACTCTATTGCCCTTGGTAGAGTGCTGTGGCGTCACACAGCTCACAGCAACCTCCAACTCCTGGGCTTAGGCGATTCTCTTGCCTCAGCCTCCCAAGTAGCTGGGACTATAGGCTCAGCCACAACGCCTGGCTATTTTTTTGTTGCAGTTTGGCTGGGGCTGGGTTTGAACCTGTCACCATTCAGTATATGGGGCTGGTGCCCTACTCACTGAGCCACAGGCGCTGCCTGAGCTTCCAGTTTTAAGACTAGCCTGAGCCAGAGCGAGTAGAGTGCCGTGGTGTCAACCCTTCCGTCTCTAAAAATAGCTGGGTGTTGTGGTGGGCACCTGTAGTCTCAGCTACTTGGGAGGCTGACGCAAGAGGATCAGTTGAACTCAAGAGTTTAAGATTGCTGTGAGATATGATGTTACAGCACTCTTCAGAGGGTGACAGATTCTGTCTCAAAAAAAAAAAAAAAAAAAAGAAAGAAAGAAAAGAAAAAAAGATTGAATTTACCAGTGAAGTCATCTGGACTTGGTCTTTTCATTGCAGTAAAATTTTTAATTCCAAATTCTATTTGTTAGAGATTTTATTTAGATATTCTATTTCTTGGCTCGGCACTTGTGGCTCAACGGGCTAAGGCACCAGCCATGTACACCTGAGCTGGTGGGTTCAAATCCAGCCTGGGCCCACCAAACAAGAATGACGGCTGCAACCAAAAAATGACCGGGCATTGTGGCAGGCGCCGTAGTCCCAGCTACTGGGGAGGCGGAGGCAGGAGACTCGCTTGAGCCCAGGAATTGGAGGTTGCTGTGAGCTGTCATGCCACAGCACTCTATCCAGGGTGACAGCTTGAGGCTCTGTCTAAAAAAAAAAAAAAAAAAAAAAAAAAAACAGGTATTCTATTTCTTTTTGAGTCAGTTTTGACAATTTTTGCAATTTTTGTCTTTCTAGGAATTTGTTCACTTACATTGTTTTATTTTAATTTATTTATTCAGAGATCACTTTTTTCTCTTGTGATTCTTTTCTTTTTCTTTTTTTGAGACAGAGTCTCACTATGTCACTCTTGGTAGAGTGTTGTGGTGTCAAGCTCACAGCAACCTCAAACTCTTTCTTAGGCTCAAGTGATTCTCTTGCCTCAGCCTCCCAAGTAGCTGGGACTACAGGCGCCTGCCACAACACCCGGCTATGTGATTCTCTTTTTAAATCACAGATAATTCAGAAGTAGTTTGTTTATCTGAAGCATTTTGGGATTTCCCAGAATTTTTCCTTCTGTTGATGTAAAATTCTCTTGAGGAGGTACTCTGTTTTTTTTTTTTTTTTTTTTTGTTTTTTGAGACAGAACCTCAAGCTGTCACCCTGGATAGAGTGCCGTGGCATCACAGCTCACAGCAACCTCCAATTCCTGGGTTCAAGCGAGTCTCTTGCCTTTGCCTCCCTAGTAGCTGGGACTACAGGCACCCGCCATAACGCCCAGCCATTTTTTGGTTGCAGCTGTCGTTGTTTGGTGGGCCCGGGCTTCAAACCCACCAGCTCAGGTGTATGTGGGGGGAGCCTTAGCCGCTTGAGCCACAGGCGCTGAGCCCTTTGTATGGTTTTTATTCTTTTAATTTCATTGAGACTTGTTTTATATACATTTGAAAAGTATGTATTTTCCGGCTTGGTGCTGTGGCTCAACGGGCTAAGGCGCCAGCCACGTACACCTGAGCTGGCGGGTTCAAATCCAGCCCCGGCCCGCCAAACAACAATGACAGCTGCAACCAAAAACTGGCCGGGCGTTGTGGCAGGCGCCTGTAGTCCCAGCTACTTGGGAGGCTGAGGCAAAGAATCACCTAAGCCCAAGAGCTAGATGTTGCTGTAAGCTGTGATGCCATAGCACTCTAGGGTGACAAAGTGAGACTCTGTCTCTAAAAAAAAAAAAAAACCTATTTCTTGGGCAGCGCCTGTGCTCAGTGGGTAGGGCACCGGCCACATATACCAAAGGTGGCAGGTTTGATCCTGGCCCTGGCCAAACTGCAACAAAAAAATAGCCGGGTGTTGTGGCGGGCACCTGTAGTCCCAGCTACTCCAGAGGCTGAGGCAAGAGAATCGCCTAAGCCCAGGAGTTGGAGGTTGCTGTGAGCTGTGTGACGCCACGGTACTCTACCGAGGGCGATAAAGTGAGACTGTCTCTACAAAAAAAAAAAACAAACTATTTCTCTAACTTTTCAGGTTTTTTTCCATAGATTTTGATGGGTTGTTGATAGGGGTGTGTGTGTACAGTTATGATGGTCATATCATTGTGATATGTTATAAATTTAATGTTTTGTTAT
This sequence comes from Perodicticus potto, assembly GCA_963574655.1. Classification (NCBI taxonomy): domain Eukaryota; kingdom Metazoa; phylum Chordata; class Mammalia; order Primates; family Lorisidae; genus Perodicticus; species Perodicticus potto. The sequence continues at coordinate 34,530 of CAUYRH010139700.1, forward strand.
TAGTAAACATCTATCTTTGTCTTTTGTGTTATTACATGTGTTTTTTTTTTTTTGAGACAGAGTCTCACTATGTCACCTTCGGTAGAGCCATGGCATCACAGCTCATAGCAACCTCAGACTCTTGGGCTCAAGCAATTCTCTTGCCTCAGCCTCCCAAGTATTTCGGACTACAGACTCCTGCCACAACATCTGGCTGTTTTTTGTTGTTGTAGTTGTCATTGTTTAGCAGGCCTGGGCTGGATTTGAATCTACCAGCCCCGGTGTATGTGTCCAGAGCCCTAACCCATTCAGTTATGTATTTCCCATTTCCAGTGTTTATTTCTTCCTGTGTATATAAGATATTATTTGCTATCCTGTCCTTTTACCTTGTAAGACTTTTTCGGTGTCTTTTCATAAGGTGTACCTGCTGGCAGTAAATTGTCTACATCTGGGAATGTATTTCTTTAGCCTTTGTTTAGGAAGGAAAGTATAGTTGGACAAAGAATTCTTAGTTGACAGGTTGTTTTTCTTTTCTTTTAGTTCTTTGAACTACTTGCTGATTTCTTATTTCAGGTGAATATTTAGCCACTAGTATTACTGTTGCTCCTCTTTACTTGATGAGTCATTTGCTTCTTCTTCCTCTTCACATTTTCTATTTGTCTTAGGCTTTTTTGAACTGTCTCTTTGGATTTGTTCTCCTTGTTTGTTCATCTTCTTTTATGACCAGTTTTGTGTTTTTCTTTCTTTCTTTCTTTTTTTTTTTTTTTGTAGAGACAGAGTCTCACTTTGTCACCCTCGGTAGAGTACTGTGGTGTCACACAGCTTACAGCAACCTCCAACTCCTGGGCTTAGGTGATTCTCTTGCCTCAGCCTCCCGAGTAGGTGGGACTACAGGCGCCCGCCACGACCCTCAGCTGTTTTTTCGTTGCAGTTTGGCTGAGGCCAGGTTTGAACCTGCCACCCTTGGTATATGGTGCCGGTGCCCTACCCACTGAGCCACAGGTGCCGCTCCAGTTTTGTGGTTTTCATCACATTTCGGAAGTTTATACATTTCTTTCTGATACTGAAATTCTGTATTTGTTGATTCATTGTACTTAAACCTGATTTCCTTTAGTTCTATGAACATATATTTGTAATGTCTCTGACCATATTTGTATGTACGCTAATTCCAACATCTGAGAACAGAGACAGTAAATTGATTTATTTTTTCCTGGGTATGTATCAGTGTTTTCTACTCCTGTTTTTTGTTTGTCTTTTAGTGTTTAGCTGAAACCTGACTTAGCCCCTCTGGATTCAACCCCCATCCCTGGGGGTTGTGGTAGTATCTTCCCTGGATTAAATCTTTGAACTCTGCTTCCCTCACAGTCTATGTTACCTCTGTTGTCTGCTGAGTTTGTTTAGTTTTTGGTTTTATTTTATTGTTTTTTAAGTTTTGGTCCTAGTTCTCAGGAGTGTGGGGGGGCATTTTTTCATAACTTAATAGTCATCCAGCAATTGGGCAGGTTGTCCTTCAGACACCTTGAGCCAGTCAACCTTCTGTGTCCTACTAGTAGATCAGTGTGCATAGGGGAGCACCTTCCAATCACAGATCATTGTCAAGGGCTCTCTGGTTTCTGTGTTCCTGCAGACCAGGGGTGGGGAGCTTGCAGCCGTGGAACCACGTGTGGCCTTCTGGATCATTGAGTATGGCCTTTTTACTAAATCCAAATTTAACAGAACAAATCCTTTTATTTTTATTTATTTATTTATTTTTTGTAGAGACAGAGTCTCACTTTGTTGCCCTTGGTAGAGTGCTGTGGCGTCACACAGCTCACAGCAACCTCCAACTCCTGGGTTTAGGTGATTCTCTTGCCTCAGCCTCCTGAGTAGCTGGAACTACAGGCGCCCGCCACAACGCCCGGCTATTTTTTTGTTGCAGTTTGACCAGGGCCGGGTTTGAACCCACCACCCTCAGTATATGGGTCCGGTGCCCTACTCACTGAGCCACAGGTGCCACCCAACAAATCCTTTTAATAAGGGCCCCATATCTGGGTCCTCTGACATCTTCTCTGCATCCTCAGCCAGTAACATGAGGTTTTACAATTAAGTTTGCAAACTCATCCCAGAAAAGTGCTACATACCTCATTACTGATTATTGCTGTGGTCACCAGATAGCCAAGGGGAGTACTTCAAAAGTGACCAAAGTGATATTCAGCAATGAGACATGTAGAACTTTATAGGACGAGTTCCCCTACCACGCTGAGATCTTCGCCCCCACAAACAGCGCTGCTGAACGTGGGCATTACTCACTGCTACAGTGACTAAGTCCCCCCATCCTTTCCGCCTCACTGCCAGGCCTCGTGGCCTGCTGACTCTGCCAGGACATTCATGTTGACCAAGCTAGGAGGCAAGAGAGATAAAAGTGTCCCCAAGTAAAAGCACTGTACTTACCCAAAGTTCAGCGCTTTTTAGCATCTAATGTTTTTCAGACTGTAGTATGGTCAACTTGAAGAGTTCTGAAATGATTACTTTTGCCAGTTACGTCTACCTTTATTATAGCCTTTTGGGGAAAGAATTTGCCAACCGCTTAGATTTAGCCAGAACTCCCACCCTGTTTTAATCCCATAGTAGGTCGGTATCTGCTGATTTTTTACCTACACTGTTGATAATATTATCACCTGTTTATTCCTCTATTTAAATCAGTTTTCATGATCCAAGGGAAATCCTTTTTTTTGAGACAGAGCCTCAAGCTGTCACCCTGGATAGAGTGCTGTGACATCACAGCTCACAGCAATCTCCAATTCCTGGGCTCGAGTGAGTCTCCTGCCTCCGCCTCCCAAGTAGCTGGGACTACAGGTGCCCGCCACAACGCCCGGCCATTTTTTGGTTGCAGCCGTCATTGTTGTTTGGTGGGCCTGGGCTGGATTCGAACTCGCCAGCTCAGGTGTACGTGGCTGGCGCCTTAGCTCGTTGAGCCACAGGCGCCGAGCCTCCAAGGGAAATCCTAATGGATTTGGGTTGGAATTATTTAACAGATTCATTATAGATACTTTTTTTTTTTTTTTTTTAGAGACAGAGTCTCATTATGTAGCCCTTGGTAGAGTGCCCTGCTCAAAGCAACCTCAAACTCTTGGACTTAAGTAATTCTCCTGCCTCATCCTCCCAAGTAGCTGGAACTACAGGTGCCCACCACAATGCCCAGCCAGTTTTTGTTGTTGTTGTAGTTGTTATTGTTTAGCAGGCCCGGGCCAGGTTCACACCCACCAGCCCACGTGCATGTGGCCAGTGCCCTAACCCCTGAGCTATGGGCACTAAGCCATAGATACTTTTTTTCCCCTGAGACAGAGTCTCAAGCTGTTCCCCTGGCTACAGTGCTGTGGCATCACAGTTCACAGCAACCTCAAACTCCTGGGCTTAAGCGATTCTCTTGCCTCAGCCTCACAAGTAGCTGGGACTATAGGCACCTGTCAACAACACCCGGCTATTTTGGGGGAGGTTTTTGGTTGTAGTTGTTGTTTGGCAGGCTCGGGCTGAATTCAAATCTGCCAGCTCCAGTGTGTGTGGCTAGCACCTTAGCCATTGTGCTACAGGCGCTGAGCTCAAAGATACTTTTTTAAAACTTAGGAGCAGTTGCACTACAGATGAATAAAATAATCCACATACATAGGAATAAAAAAATGGATTAATATTGGGAAATGTATTCACATGTATTTTATTAATGACTTGCAAAATCTCATTATCATCTTCTCAGTAAATGCTTAAAAGCTCTTTAATAAAGCAGCACTCATGCTTAATTCACAAGTTTGTAGAAGATTTTCAGTGAACAATAAGATCAATAAGATGCCTGTTATTAGATGTATTTTAGATGTTTGAGCCATGTCCGTAAAACTGGCTTGGTCTTTTTTTTTTTTTTTTTTTTAATTTTTATTTATTTATTTAGTTTCTGTTACAGTTTGGCCAGGGTGGGGTTTGAACCCTCCACCCTTAGTATATGGGGCTGGCGCCCTACTCACTGAGCCACAGGAGCCGCCCCAAATACTGGCTTAGTCTTTAAAGCTGGCTGTAAAATGCTTTTGTACATAGGAAATCCAAGAGAATCAACTGAACAATGACTTTGGTATGTTAAGCAAAGAATAAATGTGTGATGTCTATTGTATAATGAGGATGGGGCGATTATTTGGTCTATTTCTAATAGCAATAGAAGTACAAAATATTCTGAGATACCCTTAAAAGATTGTCTGGAATCTGTGCTAGACAAACTAAAAATAACGTACTCCGGAATTAAGGTGAAAATATAGCTGGGAACAGTGGTAAGTGCCTGTAGTCCTAGGCTGAGAGGCCGAGGTAGAAGGATCCCTTGAGTCCAGGTGTTTGAGTCTTGTCTGGGCAATGTCGCAAGACCCTGTCTTCCTGTCTCTTAAAAACAAATTTTTATTTAAAAAATAAGTAAATATGAGACATCACACATTTCCAGACAAAAAGAGGGGAGTGAGGGTCATAAGAACATCACCTGCTTCTAAAATTATGTTCTCCCCTGGGGAGACCAGTCCCCCATCTTTGTGTTAGAATTGAGGTGATTTGGATTTTGTCTCTTGGTAGGAGGAGGAGGAAGAGCAGCCTCAGCCAACGCAGCCTCCCAACCTGCCTGTGGAGGAGAAGAAGAAGATTCCAGATCCAGATAGTGACGATGTCTCTGAGGTGGACGCACGGCATATCATTGAGTAAGGGTTCCCAATATGCCTCCTCTGCCATCCTCCTGTGAGGAGGCCCTGGGAGAGTGGCCAGAAGCCTGGGCTGTGCCTAGAGGGCATTCACCACTATCTTGCCAACAGCCACTGTGGGATCACACACAAACTAATTTTATTTGCTTCACATTTCATTTACTTTTATAGGCATTTAATATAGACAGGGCACTCCCATGGCTCATCAGATACTTATAGGGTACACTTGAGCGTACGGTGAAAAAAACTTTCCTTGCCTTGTACACCAGCTCCCCCGTCTCTATCTTGTTTATCCCTGGAAGAAACTCTCCAGCATCATGTGTCGTCTTCCAGAGATACTCTCTAACAAGCGAAACATATATTTTTTTCTTGTTTGCACACATAGATCTGGGGCCTACTGTTGTGTATCTTGCATTTTCTTTTTTTCTTATTTTTGAGACAGAGTCTGTTACCCTGGGTAGAGTGATATGGTGTCATAGCACACAACAACCTCAAACTCTTGGTCTCATGAGATGCTCTTGCCTCAGTCTCCCAAGTAGCTGGGACCATAGATGCCTGCCACCATGCCCAGCTATTTTTTGTTTTTAGTAAAGATGTGGTCTTGCTGTTGCTTAGGCTGCTCATGACTCCTTAGCTCAAGCAGTCCACCTGCCTCAGCATCCCAGAGTGCTAGGATTATAGGCGTGAGCCACTGGGCCTGGCCCATCTTCCTGTTTCCATTGAACTGTCTCTTAGAGGTGATCTGATCCTGTGTCCATACACAGCATCCTCATTATTCCCCATAGCTGACAGCATTGTCTTGGCTTTACTTTTTTTTTTTCTTTTTTGAGACAGAGCCTTAAGCTGTCGCCCTGAGTAGAGTGCCGTGGCATCACAGCTCACAGCAACCTGGTCTCAAGCGATTCTCCTGCCTCCGCCTCCCAAGTAGCTGGGACTACAGGCACCCGCCACAAGGCCCGGCTATTATTGGTTGCAGCCGCCATTGTTGTTTGGTGGGCCCAGGCTGGATTCGAACGCGCCAGCTCAGGTGTATGTGGCTGGCACCTTAGCTGCTTGAGCCACAGGCACCGAGCTATTGGCTTTATATTTTATGTTCTCCATTACGTAGCCTGCCCCTTAATGGGCATTTAGGTTATTTCTCATCTTGATCTTATAAATCTGCTACAATGAACACACAAATTGCACCATTGCTAGTGGTAAGGAATTAAAGGGTATTGTATGAAAGATAGAGACGACTGAGGGTTGTACATGCCCTTTAGATTTTAGCAGCCAAAAATACAATGTGTTGAAATCAATAGAAGAAACACACGGGGAAAAAGCCCCACTAAGCTATGGAAACACAGAGCTTACTGTGAACGATTTATGATAACATACAAAAAGCAGCTCACTAGCAGACACAGTGGCTCATCTTTGTGGAAGGTTAAGGCAAGGAAGATTGCTTGAGGCCAGGAATTAGATACCAGCCAATGCAGCATAGCAAGACCCCATCGCTACAAAAGACCTTTAGAAATTACTTTGGCGGCTCAGCGCCTGTGGCTCAATGGGCTAAGGCGCCAGCCACGTACACCTGAGCTGGCGGGTTCGAATCCAGCCTGGGCCCGCCAAACAACAATGACGGC
>CAUYRH010139702.1:0-19212 GCA_963574655.1 Perodicticus potto
CCTACTTGAAATCTCTCCCACTACCAGGAGCTTTGGTGTTTTCTGTATTCTTTTCTGTAAATCAATTCTGTCTTATCACGGACGGGTGGGGGGGGGGGAATAATGTAATGAAGAATAATAAAATACATGTATTTAAAAAAATAAATAAATAAATTGAAATTGGGCAAAAAAAAAAAAAGCACTCAAGTGCCCTCTGATGGAAAAAAAAAAAAAAAGAAAAGAAATACTAGTTAAAATCATTAGGCCATCTGAACCCAGCACTCCCTAGAGGCCCAAATGGTATGCTTCATTCTATTGAGTCTGCAGTAATGATCTCGGTGGGTAGTGACAAAATATAAGGATATGCAAGTGAATTCTGCACAAGTGTGATCTTGGCACCTGTCTCCACTTCCTCCAGAAGCTTGGGCTGCAGGTCCAAAACAGACTTCCTGCTAGCTACATCGGCACAACATTTTTCTTTTAATCCAAACATAATTATTGACATTAAATTAGTTTTCATCTTTTAAAAATGAAATTAACATAGAAATTTAACATAAAAGTCGAGATCTCTGGCTTTTCTTTGAAACTACAGAAAGATGTGAAAATAGGGGCATGCATTTTACCTGGTGATAATCAGATGGCTGACAAAGTTAAGGGGCCCATGTGGGGCCCATGTTATAGGGCTCACCACGGTCTTCACCGCTCCCTGCTGGTCAGTGCCTGGAACTCTGTCCTTGCTTATGTCCCCTGGCTGGCCTCCCTGCCATCCCTGGGGATGGCCAGAAAATGAGCTAGCTTTAAGGAAAACAGCACCAGAAACTCAGATGATCACACATTTAAACACGAGGATGAGTTTACAACCTTGATCTAGACATTGACTACTCATAAATATAGTGATGTTGCTTGTTTATAAAAATGTATTCAGGCCAACTAGGGGGAAGCCAATTCCATGTATGGAATAGATTACAACAACTAGAAAGAGAGAAAAAAACCTGCTGCTTCTTCCTTATGGTAGATCACAGAAGACCATGGGCTGAATTGTGTCCCCCTGAACTTTATATTTGAACCCTAATATCCAGCATGGCCGTATTTAGAGTAAGGAAGTAATGAAGGTTAAGTCAGTAGATAATGGTGGAACCATGTGCATTAGATAAACTTTGGTCAGGCATAAGTTATAGTGATTTGGGCTGTGAATTGAATGTTAATGAATCAACAATATATATTTGTAATTAAATATCTGTAAACAGCAGGACACATGAAAGAAGGTTATATACCGTTGAGTTGATGACAACACTGTGAGCAGGGGCTCAGAGAAAACCAAACCCACTATGTTCCCTAGGAGCAATGGTTCAATATTTGTTAGTTCACTTAAATATAACTTCAGGGGATAAGATAAGTTAGATGTATGTATTACACATATAGTATGCACATGTGCACACATGTGTGTATGTGCAGATTGGATGGGGATTTACAACAATAAGATTAATAAAAGAAATTATGATTAATAGAATTAAGATTAATAAAAGAAATACCCAAACATGGGTATTTTTCACTCTTAAATGATTTTCTGGAGAGATTGTGAAATGATGTGACACTTTAAGTAGATTATATATTTTTCTGTTTGCTTTCTTGCTTACTACTTTTTTTTTAATTTTATTTCAGAATGTTACAGGAGTATGATCATTTTGAGAACAGGTGTAGATGTTTTTTTGACCTGACTTTGGTCATGTCATTTGTAGTTGATCCAGTAGTGAGGTGTGTTTGGGGTGAGGGTGGGCAGAGGTAGAAGTGAAGGAAATTTCCAGTCCCACTGAGCCAATCTCATTTAAAACTCACTCATTCCCCTCATGGAATCACCAACTGCAATTTGAGTGTTCAGTGGAGAGTCTTCTAAAATGGGCTCAATTTCTAAAGTCTGTATAGAAGTAGGATGCATATAGCATTAAATTATTCCTGAAAAGTCTCTTAAAACCGAAGCCACCCATAAAGACAGAAAAGTTGCATATTTTCATATATCCAGCACAGATGGTTTTTCCCCAGCATTGTGATAGACTGCTGTTTCTTCTGCTGAGCCCCAGTTGAAGCTCTTCACTTGAGTATAAGATACCTTGTTGTAAAACAGTTACACACACACACACTATACTGTCTCTAAAGACAAGAATTACCAGAGAAGAGCCGCAAGAAAACAAACCAGCAAAGGGGTTCAGAGACTCAAGTGCCCTCTCCCTGGGCACAGACACACTGAGTGGACAGATGGTGGACAGTTTGTTTCTTTTCCATTGCATATTATAATGTCTAATGATCTGTTTTGGATGAACACATGTGCAGTGACTGTGCAAGCTAAATGTGCAGGGTCCTAAATCACGATTGGTTATGTGGAGGTGAGGATAATTGTAAACATTTCTATCAGTGATCCATAATTACCATATGTGAAAAAAATGCTCAACTTTTAAAATATCCTGATGTGTAAAAATGTCCTACTCAATTCAAGTCCATCAAAATAGTATGTGTGAAAGGAAGGAGTAACATAGCAATGATAGCAGTAACAATAACAACCACGATCAATGGCTCTCAACTTCCTGAGTACGTCTGACAAGCCGGATGCTGGTAGATGTGCTTTAACTTTCTTACTTCATTTAAATCTCATGACAATACTGTTGTGTGATCCTTTACTACCCCCACACAACACAGGGCGGGGGAGTGGGCAGTGAAGACAGGATGTGCAGCCAGGCAGCCTGGTCCCGGCACCCCTGCTTTTGACCATTACACTCAAAAGGGAGCATATGCTCATAATAAAAGCGAAGCAGGCTAGAGGTAAGTAGAATAAGGAATAGGAATAAAATCGTCTTACTGAGTAGTGATCTAGTGTCAGACCCTCAGCTTCACTCAGAAGCCTATATTAAAAAAAGCTTTATAACACCTGCTCCTGCCATTACTGAGGCTTTTACGACTTGGAGAATGCTGCCTACTGCGATATTAGTATTTTTTTATATAAATGGTGTTAGCAGTTGGGGAATTTTACATCCTTTTGCAACTATAATTAAAGCTATGAACCCTTTCTGGAAGTAAGAAATGCACACAACCACAACATTTTGGAAAAAAATTCGAAGGGAAATTGACTCCAGAGTGTTTATCAGGGAACTGAGAAGCTTATGGGGTAATTATTTCTGCTCTAAATTAAACTGTTCATGCTATTTTTCTCCCAGACCTCAAAGGCAGGAACACCTTCATGACCACTTCATAGCTGGTATATTTCTCCTCATAGAAAGATGAGAAATATTGAATGAATTGTATTTCCCATTTCCCAGGAAATCCTGAGATTAAGTCTTCCCCCCACCCCCCACCACAGTGACTGTCAAAAAGCCTATGACCTGTACAGCCTGTTTCAATATTTTCCCTGGAGTCCACTCCCTTTTAATTGTTTTAACCTTGTTTTACATTTGTTACTTATATTTTTCTACTTTGTCACGTGTATCCTCAAAAGCTACTTCAGATGCCAACCATGGGCTAAAAATCATATGTCACAATCATTAGAGAAACAGAGGGACATGTTCCTAAAACGTAACATGTACAAACTTGCAGCACTGATTGTTTTTTCTTCCCTAAGAAGTCTTTAACTTCCTGCTCATTAGGAATCTGTTTTTCACTGAAGCCTTGATACTTTCTGGTCACTTAATTCCACATGTTACACTTATTCACTGGAATGCATTATGAAATGCTTCATCACTTTCCTTTCCTTCATTTATTATCATTGTAAATATAAGAATAAAATGTCTTCTAATTCTTACTTCGGCATGGATTGTATACATAAAGTTAAAGCATTAAGTCAACTACTAGAAATATGGGGAAGAGAACGCGGAAGATAGTAGCTTTACATGACCTGTTTCAAGAAAATATTATATAAAGATGTCTATGCATCTGTTAAGTCTAATATATGGAAACACACATGTACATATACATATATGCATCTAGAAAAGGACCGCTTACCTGAATACCTCTATCACACTCACACTAGTCCCTATACCTAAATGTGATCACACGTTCCCTCCCCCATGACCACCTACTCCACGCCACCATCATCACATACCTGTATAACTGCCATAACCTCAACTGACCTTTCCTACTTCTCCTTTGTAACTTTACAGCCCTGGCTCCTCACAGTGGCACTGAGTCTTTTAAATGTGAAATGATTCTTGTCCCTTCTGGTCTCAGGGTTCTTCCAATAATTTCCTGTTGGGTTAGAATAAAATGAAAGTCCTTGCCACAGGGTATTAACGAGATTTAGGTTCAGCAGTAAGTCACCGGGGAAAAATTATACATATATACGTCAAATAAAATACGAGCTTACTTTACGAGTTTATTTCACTCTTATTTTTCTTGTGCATTCACAAGTTCAGACGCCAGCAAGCCAGGATCGCCGGGGAGGTCCAGGCCATACCAGAGACCCGGCTTCTCTTCTCTGTCTGTTCCACCATGCGAAGTCTCTGTTTCCAACAGCATCTTATCATTCAAAATAGCTGCCAGAGCCTCTCCTGTGATGGTCCATATTCCAGCCATAACAGGGCCATAGAAGACCAGCTTCCTCTATTGAACTCTGCTCCCTGAAATGCACAGGTGCCACTTACTGTTACATGTCAAAACGCAGGGTTGGGTCACAGGGCCACACGCAGCTGCAGAAGAGATTGGGAAAGGCTGTCCATGTAATGTGGGTCAGAGTGCCCAGCTGAACAGCAGGAGTTCTGCTCCTGAGAACAGGGGGAGCAGATCGTGGGAACCACTCCAATCTGGGATACACGTGGCCACAGGAGCCACACGGCCAAGTCCCTGCCACTTCCCTACCCTCACCTCTGGTTCCTCAGCCTCACTGTGCTCCAGTCACAGGCCACCTTACCCTCCGTCTCCCGCCAAGGCACTGGGCTAATCCTAGTCCCTCGATTTGCACTAGCTGTCCTCCCCACCCCCATCCCCGGCTGGACAACTCCTCCTGAATATTCAGTTTGCGCTGACATCTCTGTGCCACAGGAAACCTCCCTGGGGAACGTTCCCTGCCCCCGGAAGTCCCTGGCACTGTCTTCTCACCTGGCTTTATTCTGCTTTATTCTGGACATTTGTTTTGCCATTTCAAACAAAGGGGGAACAAAAGGTCTTTTATTCCCACCTTGATCTCTGCCTATCCAGAACACTTGGAAGAAAATGCCAGTATTTTAAAAGGATAGTAACAACAACAACAGCAAAAAGTTCAGTTGGGCTCTTTGGGGAACCTGCCTCCTCAAAAAGCGTGGATCTCCGTAGAATTTCAGACTGTGCGTGACTCTGGAAAAGCAAATACTGCTTTTATTCCCCCACCTAAATCTCCAGTATGTCTATCCCAGTAGTTTTCCAGCTGAGCTGAAAGGGCTTTAGGCCGAAAGCTGCTGAGGGAAAAAGACAACGTTCTTAAAAAATGTGTCTCTGTGCAGCTAAGGCACAGCCAAAGACTGTGCCCCGCCCCGTGGGGGGTGTGTTCAGCTAAGTGGTCTCCCCACTCTCAGAGCCCGGAACCTACAGACCCTTGTCCCTACCTCCCTGGAAGCAGGAAAATGACATTCTCACAGAGCTCCAGCAGCCCCGGCCCTCAACAGGTGCACAGCAGCAGTCTGGGCTTAGAGATCTCTTCCGCGGTCCAGGCAACCACGTGCACCAGTGACCACCACCAAAGGGCACACATGTGGCAGCTCCCTGGGCCTGGAATCCGGCCTGTGTCCCTCTGAGTCTGCTCTACCTTAGCCCCACCTTGCATAGTGATAATGGTGATCTTAATAGCAACTGCCATACTTGTGTGTGTGCCCCAGGCCCTTTGCACATCTACTAGCCACCCTATGACTACATCGGACCTAATGTCAGGTGTCTGCTGGGATAATCCCGTATTTCTGCCATATTGGGGGTCCCCTCTGAGCGTCACTGTGAACGCCTGTTCTTCAAGCCAGTATCAGCAGTCAGGACCACACGGTGGAGGAAAACAGGTGCAGAGGGATTGAGTACTCAATCTTAACTTTCAAAGAACCAGACCAGGGAGGCATGGGGGCCACATGGGTAGAGAAAAGGAAGGGCAAAATATCCCCATAGTCCTGCAAAGTCCTGGGGGTGGGAAAAAACAGTGGAAAGTACCCCTCAGCTACATCCCCTCCTCCCACAGGCATCTGCTCGTGGTCCGCGGGTGGTTTCGGATTGGGGATACGGTCTGCACCCCTCCAGTGGGCCTATCCAGGGAAGCGGCACCGGGCAGAAGGGCTCCAGGTAGGATCAGCGCCCTGGCGATTCCCCAAGATAAACCTGGGGACAGACGCCGGCTCTCGCCTTACCTCCGCAGGGTAAGGCGCCCAGCACCAGGCCGAACGCCCCGCACCTGCAGAGGCTGCGTGCTCCGTTCCGCCCGCCCATCCTTAGAGTCCCGCTGTCCCTACCCAGAGGCGACCCCAGCAGCCAAGGCTGGGCCGGGTGCATCTCCGCCCCTGTCCAGTCCTCAGGTTCTCTCCCGCTTCCAGTAAGAACCTGATTATTTTTCTCACACCGTCGCCTCCAGCTTCCACGCTAGACTTTGGTTGTTTTCCTTTGGTCCCCGCCTCCTGGACCATCCCTTCCGCCCCGCCCATGGAACCGTCCCCTCCAGGATCCAGAGCAGGAGAACGGCTTGGGGCACAGGAGGAAGACGAATGCGCAGGCGCTCTGAGGGGCTGTAGCAGCGGGCCAGAGAAGGAAGGCGAGGGGCGACAGGGCAGCTTTTACTTGCGGCTGGCACTGCTCCTGCCGCGTGGGAACCCGGAGTTTGCGCACTTCTGTGGTAGCTCCGGCTGCGCACCCAGGCGAGCTCTGTCCGGGACCTGCCTCTGGGACGCGGAGAACGGCAGGCGCTGCCTTCCCCCGCCTCCCAGCAGTCACTCGGGGCAGGTGCTCCATGCTCCTCTAAGTTTGGGGTCACATCCTGCTGACACCTGGGGAGCATTAAAAATTCCACACCATGGACTCAAAACTATATTATGGATACAGCAAAAGGAAAAAGCCACGGTGAACAAAAGTGGGAACGAGGGATATATATATACACAATTATATAAGAGGACGTACCCCTGCATTTGTAGACGTGCCTGTGTAAAAACTGGGGGGAGGGGACACACCAGAAACAACTATTGAAAGAAAGAATAATTATTCACTGTTAACCCTTATTTACTCATTAAGATTTATTTAACACAATGTGCTTGTGCTAACTCTTTAGGGGTGAAGAGGCCCCTCCCTGAAGAACTGTTTCCCTAATAGCAGGTCTTTAGTTTGTTTGCTTTTGTCTTCTATTTTCTTTTTGCATTATTGGGCAGGAAAAAATTTAAACCTTCTAACTCCTCTCATCCTTTCCTGCCAATTTTCACCCACTGCCCCCTTTCCTCCCCACTACCCCCCAAAATCAGGATCTTTCTGTTCTGGCTTGATCTGGAAGGAGTGCCAGGCAGAGCCGCTCCTCTTCCCACCCTGCCTCCAGCTGCCACCTCTGCCCAAACCACAGGACAGCTCCCTCTGTGTCTGGTGCCCCTGGGGGCAGGGCCCAGTCCCCTGCACACACCCCCCAGGGCTGACTCAGCCCAACCTCAGAGAGGAAGCCTTGCTGTCAGCGTCCCCATCATTCTCCTCCACTGGAGCACCCCAGGGTGTCCTGAGCCAGGGAGGCATTTCGAAAGAAAATAAAAGATCCCATGATTGGATGAGAATAAAAGAGACAGATGCTAGCATCCAGGAATCCATTTTTGTCTCCAAAATCAAGGAGGTAACCCTCAACAGGCAGAAGAGAGGCTGCTCAGGTCCAGGTTACTGAGAGCGCTGGCAAGGCTTGGCTTAAAGGTAGCCCACCGGTTTTCTAAGTTAATACCATTTTTCTATAATGGTGAACAAGCAACTGGAATAAAATCTCAGCCAGTTCAAAGGGGTATTTGCAAAATATTGGTTTTAATGAGTCTGGAGAGCAAGAAAAATAAATTAACAAATTATCGTTGATAATTTCTGAAGATTCCTTCGAATAGTCTAGACATGACCTTGTGTAGCAGTTCCACTTATGAAGCACTTATGGACCGTCTGGTTTTCCTAAACCAACTAGAGTATTTTCCTCTCTCTCTCTTCCAAAGACACGCACACACATATTTGTCACCTCCTCAGTTCACTGAAAATTATCATATGATCCCTTCTTCCTGGCTGATGGATTGGAGCCTCCTCATTTGGTCCTGCTTCCTCCTGCCACCAACCTCTGAGTAGAGGGTTGTTCCAAGTTCTTGATGTTTCTGGGGAAAAGAATTTTAGAACATACCATGTAAGCCAAGCAAGCAATAATTCTTCATTGAATGTGAGCGTGCACTCACAGCTGGCAGACTGGAAAGAGAGCAGCCCCCCTGGGAGGAAGTGCTTTTGGATCCTTTGCAGTCTTACCAACTGAGGGCAGGAACAGTCAAGGCCAAGGAACTGGATTTTACTAAGAATGTGAGTGGTAATTTCTAGAATTGGGTTCCTTTCCATTTTCATACCTTACATGTTTGTGTTGGGACTGTTATGGTGATTGCAAGGGTGGAGAAATTTTAAGACCATTAGGTAAATGATATTAGCCAAAGTTCAGGTAAGATGGCAGAGGTAGCTGACAAGGTGGTTGAAGCCAGCTCAGCTCCTCCAGTCAGCATCTGCTTAAGAGTCGTTTAACACCTGCACCCCAGTCCTCAAGCCCTAGCATCCAGAATCAGCGCTGTCTCTGAGTCCACTACTCTAATATTCCTATAAAAGAATATAAACAATAAAGTCACAATAATGTGTGAAGAGGCCCCACTTTCCATCCTCTGCATTTACCTGCTGCTTTTCTAACCGAGCTCATGCTGCTCAGCCACCATGTGCATTCCCTGGAGCAGGACTTAATCCAGTAGTGTTTTCACAGCCACTTGAGCAGGACCTGACATGATGTGTGACTCAGGAACATTTGCTGCATGAATGAATCCCATGAGAGTCTACAATATTAACCTGGTTTTACCACTGGAAAGATCAAGATCCAGATATGTTACATTAAAATCATCTACCTTGCAATAACAGTAACACCTTTGAGCACATCAGATGTTCTTCAAAGCATAGTACTTGAATTAATTCATCCATTTTTCACCTAAGAATATATACTGTCCTGATACCCATTTTTCAGGCCAGAACATCAATGTTCAAAGAAGTCTAGTGATCTGCTCAAGTTTACACAGCTGGGGGTGGTGGAGTCGAGAGTCCAAGCTAGGAAGTTTGGCTGCAGAGCTCACATTCATTAGACAGGTCCCCACTACCAGCTTTATTGATATATGTATATATTATAAAATGATTGCCACAGTCATGCTTATTAACATTTAGTAACCAGTAGGGGGGTTAATAACATTTAAGATGTGGTCTCTTAGCAATTTTTACATATATACTACATTATTATTAACTATAGTCACCATGATACATAAAAAATCTACAGAATGTACAGTGAAACATTGTACCCTTTGATCAACCTCTCCCTACCCCCCAATAAGCAGCTTGGAGACTAGGTATTTCCAGAACTTAGTTCCTATCCTTATTATATAACATATCACTGGCCTCTGCTGCCTCCAGTTTGCTAGCTCATTTGTGTCGAATCTCACTTACTTGAAATTTGTACTTCAAAAGGAGATAAATTGTTTTTTGTAACTTTTAGTTAGCAATACAGAAATACCTCCAGTTTCCTGTGCTGCTCTGGAGTCAGTGCTTTTAAACTCAGTGCTTTTAAGTCAGCCTCTGTGAAAACTGATTTTCTAAGAAGGGTCCCAAGAACCTACCTTCCCTAGGTGTAAGATACGGATGACTTTTGTCTTATGAGATCACCTTTGGGCCTGTTGTCCTGATGTTCCTTCCTGTTCCTTATCCAAGCTCTAATCTGGTTCCTTCATGAACCACCTTACAAGGTTTAGTATCCATTCTTAACCCTTCCACTTGGTATCAAGATCAGCAAATGGTCTATTTAGATGCATGGTGGCTTACTATGGGTTACCAAAGGTTTATGTTAGATAATGAGGAGGATTAACTCAGATTATACTACGAATAAAATTCATTGACCACACTGATATTCCCTTAATTCAATTTAGTCAATACCCACAACAACTAGCACTTTCCAGTGCTTCTAAGCAATGGACACTTTAAAAAAAAATTTAATTTAACTTAATTTAATTTTTATTTATTTGTTCAGGTTCATTGAGGGTACAAAGAATTAGATTACACTGTTGCATTTGTCAGGTAAAGTCTCTCTTATAATTGTGTCCTGCCCCCAAGAGGTGTGCCATACATGGAAACCCCCTCCCCCTCCCTCCTACCCTCTCCCTACTCCCTCCTTCCCCTGCTCCCCATCTTTGATTGATTTGAGTTTTTCTCTTATATGGGTATGTATTAGATCATCTACTGGCTTCATACTAGAATTGAGTACATTGGATTCTTGCTTCTCCATTCGTGTGATACTTTACTAAGAAGAATGTGTTCCAATTCTATCCAGGTTAATACAAAGGATGTAAGTCTCCATTTTTTTAATGTCTGAATAGTCTTCTATGGTGTAAATGCACAGTTTTAATTTTTTACATGTATCAACTTGTTTATTATTGACAACAAACAGGTGGGGTGAACATTTTTTCTATTTTCTTTCCAGGTAAAAAAATTGAGACAGAGAGGGGTAAGCCAAATTACCTACGAATAAGTCTCTAGACATTGCCCAAATTGCCCCTTCTCGAAAATAACTGATCTAGGCCCACCACACTGTTCTGCATCCTCTGAATAATATCAGTCAAGAAAACACTGAGGTTCAGAGGAAAAGTTGCTGTAAGTGTGTCATTTGGGCACTTGGAATGATGTGATGGTAATTCTTTCACTTATGTAAGAAAACACACTGGCTTATTTTCTTCTGTAGATTATTGAGTGATTCTAAAGCCACATCTCAGTCTGCACAATGTCGGTCACCAGTGTCCCCTGGAAATACTGACTGGCATGTGCGGCTGGCAGAGAAAGAGAAAAGGAAAAATAAAATGTCCATTCGAAGCTTGAGTCCTAGGTTAACAGAGTGAGCAAATCTAAACCCCTGAGTGGCACAAATTGAGTGTGATTTATGCCCCTTCATATATTCATCAGGGAAACGGACGATTTATGTCTGCTTTATGGGTAATTGTCATGGCTGCCTTCAAGGGTCATCCATCCTCAATTACGAGTCTGCAAATATTACTGCCATTAAAGCAGCAGCCTTACTGGTGACCAGGCACCAGAACTCTGGTCCCTGAGGTACGAATGGCTGAGTGGTTAGACTGGAGAGTTCAAGAGCCTGAAGCTCAGTCTAGCTAGGACTGGAACAGCATGGGAGGAAAGAGGAAGGGAATGATTTGGCCCATCTTCCTTCCCTCTGCTTTTCCCATCAACCATAAATCATTCCGTTTGCCATTATGTTTATTACATGTTACTCATATTATGAAACATCAGATATTTTTAGAATATGACATTACAACCTTAGGGGGAAAGGGGAAGCAGGAAATTGAGGGTCTACAGGAAAGAGTTGGAGGAAAACCAACAACCAACCAGCACTTCTGATTGCTGGCATGAACTGAGGGTGAGTGGGAGACTCCAGAGTTGACCATGAGTAGACACACTGTGGAATTCTATGAAAAGCTGTCTTTCTGAGGTCTGCAGTCAGACATGTAGTGTAGGCCTGGGGCCTTGGGTGGTTAGGAAGCCGGGTAGATAACAAGAAGAGTTGGGTGAGAAATAAAGGAGAAACAGGCACCCGTGAAGGCAGCCATGACCATTACCTATAAAACAGACATAAATCGTCTGTTGGAGACTGAACATCGTTTCCTTGATGAACATAGGATGGGGCGTAAGACACACTCAATTTGCTGCCACTCAGGGGTTTAGATTGCTCACTCTTTTGACCTAGGACTCAGGTTTCAAATGGACATTTTATTTTTCTTTTTTTATTTCTCTGCCAGTCGCACATGCCAATCAGTATTCCCAGGGGACACTGGTGACCGACCTTGTGCAGACTGAGATGTGGCTTAGAATCACTCAATAATCTACAGAAGAAAATAAGCCAGAGTGTTTTCTTACATAAGTGAAAGAATTACCATCACAACATTCCAAGTGCCAAATGCCACACTTATCGTTGGCACCCCATAGCTCCTGGTAGCCCCCTACACCCTTTATGACCTTTAGTGAGTAGTGACTGTGGCTTCATTTCCACCTTCCAAATCTTGTGCAAATTTATTTTGCTGGCAAATTACACCTGGAAACAAGCAGGATGAGGGATTCTGGGAAACCTACTTCTAGCCTAACCAGGTTGGCAGAGTACCAACCCCCTCCGCCACAGAAATGTGATCACCCTTCTCTTTGTGAAGCCCACTGAGAGGATATGGGAGGATGACATGGGCCTTTTGCTATGATTAGGTAAGTATGGCACATATTTTTGTAGCAATAAAATGATAGCTTTGCATGTGGCTATCTTATTACAGAATTCCTATAATGTTCTTGTAAAGTGAGACAGAACCTGCCAAAGCCTATTCAATTTCAGCATAATGGAACAACTATAAAGCAAAAACACTACTAAATGGGATTTTGAAAAAGTAAAATGAACAATCTACTCAGGTGCTGCAAATTATCTATGAACAAGTAGGTTTCGTGAAATCTCCCCTGAATTTACATACACACAAACACCTCACCTAAGAACAACAAGTCATCCTCATGTCTGCACCTCTCAGGCCATCTTTGCAAGAAAGCTAAACTTCTGAGAATGTGAATCATGGGGGAAATAAATTCATTGTGCTGACAATTACCATGGGATAGACCTGGGGAGGAAAATCTAATTGACATTATTTCTTTGGATTAACACTGGACCATGGAAGAAAATAATAGCATTTAAAATAAAGACTCCTATTTAACTTGCAGTAAGCATAAGGGTTAAGCTATCCTATCAAAGATGTCAAGGATGTTTATGAGTTGTTCGATTAGGACTCCTTCAAAGACTCTAAGCAAAAGTGAATTCATCTGCTTAGGGATAGGGTTTAGGGATAGTGATGGCTTTAGGTATTATTTCATCTATGGGGTCAACTCAGATTATCATTTCTCTCTCTTCACTGTTCTCTTCCCTCACCTACTAATTTTCTTTCCCTTTGCATATTGGTTTATTTTCTTCTGTAAGTTATTTACAGAAGATATCTGCCTTGGGCTGCAGGTAGAATGGGGACTGAAGACACCATTCTTGGCAGGGGAGGGCACCCCAGAAAAAGGGAAAATTAAACAGTAACCAGAAGGAGTTGGAACAAAGAAAAGTCAGCTAATTTACCTTTAAGCTAGCCATTGCTAAATTTCTGATCTGGACAAGTTTCTGGCCTTTCCTGAAACTCTGGCCTACTGGATATACAGCTTATACAAATACCCCTGCTGAGTATGTGAACACTCTGAGGAAAATAATGGCCATAGAAGAAATTATGGCAAGTCCTAGAAAAGATACATCTTTTAGGTCATTTCCTGCCCGTTAAACAGACAAAGCAGATACCTATTGTGGAGATTTGCATTTGACTGGGGCAGAGACCAAGGGAACAGCTCCAGCCCTGAGATATGGACAGGAGGGCTTACAGCCCTTATTGCAGAGGAAAATCCTCTGTGGTGGTGATGAGAGGAAAGTGCCTCTCTTCCACCAATTCCTCAGAGGAGATTAATGCCAGTAGCATTTTACTCCACAGTGAACCAGCAGAATTTAACATCTGTGTGTGTGAATCCAGACAGGAGGCTGCCTACACACAAGGCTCAAGTTTCAGATGCCTCAAAATTGCTCAAATCCTTAAAGTTAATAATAATAACAATAGGAGCCGATCTGCTCACTCAGAGAAGCTGCTAGTGTCTTTGTTCCCTCCCTCAGCTTACCACCTGAGCAAAGAGATTTGAATGAAAGCTGAGTAGAACAAAAGCTGAGGACCACTCACCAGAGCCTACAAATGGGTGGAGTCCCCTGAGCTCCCACCTTTAAAAATTCTATTCTGTGTCTCATGTTTCTTTCTTTATCGTCATTCCTAACTTTATATGTGTTCAGTCAGTTGCACCAGTTCCACAGGTCTAATCGGACCCTGCCCCCCGGGTCAGGACCCTGACATTGGGTGGATTGCCTGAACTCACAAGATTGAGAACAACCTGAGCTAGAGCGAGATCCCACCTCTGAAAATGGCTGGGTGTTGTGGCAGGTGCCTGTAGGCCCAGCTTTCCTGGGGAGGATGAGGCAAGAGAATCGCTTGAGCCCAGGAATCTGAAGTTGCTGTGAACTTCAAGGTACTCTACTGAGAGCAAAATGAGACTCTGTCTCAAATAAAAAAAAGAAAGTGGAAATAATAAAAGTTCATACCTCCCAGGACGATTGTGGAGATTTATGATGTTATATATGTACGATGATTCGCAGAGTGCCGAGGATATAAGAAGGGGTCAAAAATATTGTCATCCATCATCCACATCCTCATCACTCAACGTAAGCAAGATACAACATGTAGCGCCCATTCAAACATTGATGTTGAATTTTAAAATCATCCAGTTAAGGCCAAGAAACCACCGCTGGTGATAGAGGAAGGAACTAAATATTAATTCAGATCAGAACACAAGCAAATCACCGGTACGAGCAGCTGAGCAGCTCCCAGATCCTGGAGGGAAGGGATTAACCTTCGTGGTTAAATTCTGCCGCTGTTACTCTCTGCAAGTGAGCCCAGGGACCTTTCTAAAATGTATGATTAAAGACTGAAGAAATTGGTGAGTAAAAGTAATCATTAATATTAGGAGAGAGGAAAGGAGAAATACAGAGAGGAAACTACAATAGCTGAAGGTTTCAGGCATGCCTACCACTAGAGTCAGAAGTCAAGACACAACCATATTCCCCTGTTTACCCAATCAAGCTGGAGGGCCCCAAACTTTATTGTACCTCAGTATTGAATGAGGGTTCTATGTTCTTGGGGGATACCAACCCAAAATTCTCTTTTCTTAAGGGCAAAAAATAATGCTATACTTGAGCAAAAACTATTTATCTGCTCGCTCTCTCTCTCCATTTTGCTATCTTTATCTATTGGTCCTAATGAGGCTGCTAACAAGCATTTCCTATGGTTTAATTAAATTATAGATATGAAAACATTCACCTTCTATTATGTACTATCACCAGAATTTCCTATGGAGTAAAGAGTCCATTTGAGGGAAAAAGTGGCACAAGATGGCCAAATGGGAACCTGCTGCCTTACTCCCTCTGCATAAATACCACATTCAACGGCTGTGCAGGTGTGCAAACACCTTCCGGAGAACCAAACCAGGGGAGGGATCCTGCCACTGGATTTAGCAGAACACCAAGAACAGAGGCAGTGAAGAGGGCAGAAGAGACAGGCTTGTATTGCCCAACCGCCCCCTCCTCATCCTCAGGCAGTGCAGCATCAGCACAAGTGGAGACAGAGTCTGTGCCCAGGGGAAGGAGAGTGAAGTGACGGTGGGCTCATCCGTCAGAGTCAAGGGGATTTCAAATGCAGATGTCTGCTGCCACTTCTTGGCCAAATCATACAAAGAGACTTTTCTTCAGAGATTTTATTATTTATTTATTTATTTATGTTTACCCCACCACTACCACCATGTACTAGGTCATCAACTGTCCTCCTATCAGAATTGAGTATATCAGATTCTTGCTTCTCCATTCTTGTGATGCTGTGCTAAGAATAACATGTTCCACTTCCATTCAAGTTAATACAAAAGATGTGAAGTCTCCATATTTTTTAGCGGCGTATAGTATTCCATGGTGTCCATATACCACAGCTTGTTAATCCATTCCTGGATTGGTGGGCATTCAGGTTGTATCCACAGTTTTGCAAAAGTAAATTGAGCTGCGATAAATAGTCTAGTGCAAATGTCCTTATGATAAAAGGATTTTTTTTTTTAGTAGATGCCCAGTAATGGGATTGCAGGATCAAATGGGAGGTCTAGTTTGAGTTCTTTGAGGATTCTCCATACTTCCTTCCAAAATGGTTGTATTAGCTTGCAGTCCCACCAGCAGTGTAAAAGTGTTCCCCTCTCTCCACATCCAAGCCAGCATCTGCAGCTTTGAGACTTTGTAATGTGGGCCATTCTCACTGGGGTTAGGTGTTATCTGAGGATGCTTTTGATTTGTATTTCTCTGATAATTAGGGATGATGAGCTTTTTTTCATATGTTTGTTAGTCATTCATCTATTTTTTTAATTAACTTTTAATTAAAATCATTATGGAGTACACACATTTATGGAGTACAATGTGATGATTTGATATACAATGTGGAATGTTTAAACCAAACTGATTAATGTAGCCATCACTCACTTAGTTTTTAAATGTTTTAAATGTCTTACTACCACCAGAAAGACTTCTGATTGCTCTCTATAAACAGTAGTCTCCGAGTTCTCTATTTTCCAAGACAAGATCCAATCATTTCCAACTTCCAAGACCCAGGTAGAACAATTCCTGATGGATCTGGCCCTATTTGTTTTCTTGGAAGCTCTGCGCCCTTCTCTATGACATTGTTCTGCCCTGTGGCTCTGAGTAGGGGAGATGCCACTTGCTCCTGTGATATGTCCACACCCAGATTCGCCCTCATCTCAACCAGACTTTCCTTTAGGGAATAGAGGAAAAAAATACCAGTGGAAGAAACCTTTGACTCCTCCCTTAAGACCTTTAATTTCTTCAGAATTTGCTTAACATTAAAAAAATTGACAGAGCTAGCAATATCTTCCTGGCTATTGCTTTTAGGGAGGATTTCAAGTGCCCCTTTACACATTATCAACACATGCCAAGTATTTTCAGAAATATTTTCCCTTTCCTTATGGTAAAAAAAAATTAAAGTTCTCATCCCCCAAAATAACTTAGTTCATGAGTCCCCACATCTGGGATGCCCAGCTCAAGGACTGTATAGAAAACAACCCCTTCCATCATCAATCCCCCTCCCCACCCTCACCCCTCCCTGGCCAATATCCCTTTCTTTTCCTGTATAGAACATTCTTGCTTTAAATTTAGGTTAAAAGTCATATATCCCAAGTCATGTTCCCCAGAGCCATTGGTTTGTATAAAAAGATGTTTAGAAAATTTAAGTCAGGATAATTTGGAAGGAGGCTGGCATTTGATGTATTTATGAAGAGCACCACTAACTCACATAGGGTAGAGTCAACGTCCTTCTGCATGAATTTTTATCAAAGGTAAATAAGGCCACCTTGCTTCCCCAATTTCTGCTATGGAAATCTTCTTATGTCATCTAAAAATTAGATGATATGAAAGAATTTCTAGATTAAAATTCACTCTGCCATAGATTTTTTTGCTCCTTGATTTCCATGTCTAAGAATGCTCCAGACCAGGTAAAATTTATTTTTTATGCTATTGAAGTACTACTTTGGGCCATCTGGTTCTATAAATTTTACATTTATAGAAATTTAAATTTACATTTGCCTTAGTTGACAAGAAACATTTCATGATAAATGGAACAATTGTCATATGCCTACAATGTATCAATTTTCTCTACAAAAGATACAATCTTACTATACATCTGTCAGAGATCTAAGACAAAACACAAACAGGGAACACAAAATACTTTTTTAAAACAACCAAAACAGTTTCTAGTACTGGCAGTTAACTGAGAGGAGCATGTTGCTGACATTTTTACATGAAGTGGTATTTTGTCACTGGTATCATTGCACTTGACTTCATTACAAGAAACTGAAAATCTTTCTTGTAGGTGGTGCAATTAAAGTAAAACATTATCCACAAGGTTTGTAAGTATTTAAAAATTATAATATATTGCTAAAGTATTTCAAAAGGGGTGAAGTTAATATGTCCAATGAAATTGAATGTGGAAATTCTGAAATAGTCTTGTAAATGTGTTTCCTCTATTGTGCCTCCTGGCACTAACAATTAATCTAACAAGTCTAAGTACTGACATGAGGGGACTTCACAATCATGATTTTTAAGAAATGAGGCATCTTTCTGTCTGGTCGCCTGGTGATTATGGTTGGAGGGGCCAATGATGGGGTTTGGAAGATGTGCATAGAAGCTTAATATAGCCATAAACTATTCTTCTTAGAAAGGTCTGCTTTCTGGCCCTTGACTGGTATCTGGGAACTTTGCACTTGAACTGTTCCCTACATGATAATAATGACTCACTCTTCCTAGCCTACTTGTGCAAAATCACGGGGCTTATACTGTATAAAACATTCTTTCCATTCTTGGAGTCTAGAATTTTGACATATGATTGGCAGAAACTGCCAACCTGAGCAGCCCCCCTTTGAGCTTCCTTGGACAGAAACATTATGAATATGTTGCAAGAGAGTGCATTCTGAGTAACCCTCATATTGGAAGGCTGCCCATGAATTCTTCCAGACTCTACCTGTGTCAATGTCCCTTACATCCTGGCTATCTTGCCTCATTATGCTGTTGCAATAATTCTTAGCCATGGGTGCATTCTATGCCAAGTTCCTTGAATCCTTCTAGTGGATCTCTGAACATCAATAATATTAGGGACCTCAACACAGAGGATCAAGGCTGAAAGTAAACATGGTCACTTACCAAACCCACACATACCATTAACTCTGAAAGACAGGTAAGAAATACATAGTGGGGCAGAGAAGAAGTGCCTTTGGGAATGACCTACCTACAGTTTGCATCCTGCACTGGCCCCTGAAAGATCATGGAATTCAATGAGCCATGAAATGTAAATCTTATAGGAACAAAAACTAGGTGAATATAAAATGAAGTGGTTTTGATGGATAAGGTTAGCTGTGGATTTGATGGATTCTAATGGAAAAATGGGATAAAAGAAATGAGTATAGTAAAAATTTAAGTTTTTGTCTTCTGAGGTGAGAAATTGCCAAAACAAGTAAATGTTTCTAATTGTAAGGTTAGTTCCAACGCATAGAGATTTTGAAGGGAAGATATTTTCTTTAGCTCAAATCTCTCTAAATTACTTTGGGAGAGGAAATGCATTGTTGTCATCTTACATGTATTCCACTGCAAAAACATTCATGTCCACAGTATAAAATACTTGACTCCACTTGTGGTGCATATTTGAAGGGTCAGGAGAAAACTTCTAAATACAGATCAAAAATGTTTTCACATAGTAAATGAGAAAACCTCATGAATGTTATGTCAATCAGGTTGATAAAAATATCTCAGATTGTATGTGAAACCCG
>CAUYRH010139706.1:0-20015 GCA_963574655.1 Perodicticus potto
GTGGCATCACAGCTCACAGCAACCTCCAATTCCTGGGCTCAAGCGAGTCTCCTGCCTCCGCCTCCCAAGTAGCTGGGACCACAGGCGCCTGCCACAACGCCCGGCCATTTTTTGGTTGCAGCCGTCGTTGTTTGGCGGGCCCGGGCTGGATTCGAACCCGCCAGCTTAGGTGTACGTGGCTGGCGCCTTAGCCCGCTGAGCCACAGGCGCCAAGCCGAAATATTTAATGTCATGGAAAACATCTCATGACAAAATTACTAGTTAATAAAAGAAAGCACACTATTATCAGTATGATCTCAATACCTAAAATAATTTGTGTAAATGTACAAAGATATGCACAGAAAAAAAGATCAGAAAGATTAAATACATCAAAATGTTAATTGTAACCCATCATCCAGAAAAAAAATTGATTTTTATATTTGTGCTTTTCTTAACTTTCCACATTTTCTATAATGAATATATATTATTACCATGAAAATAAAGAGATATTATATTTTAAAATGAGGTATCATGAATACACCTCCTCTAACAGAAAAAGTAAACTGAGAAAGCTTAACTAACTGCTCACGTCTTTTTAAATTGCCTCAGCTACTGAATTGATTTTCTAAAAATCTCTTCGCCAAGAGGACAGATGAATATTTGCCTTTCAAAAATGAGAACAGGAAATGGTGTGCATTAAGCTTTTCATCTATTCTTCAATATTTCTAACTGGTTCTACACCTGGGTGTATTTGGGCAGAAAGAAATGGTGAATATTGACAGGAGGGAAGAAGGAAAAAAAAACACAACAACAAACAACCTCTCCCAAGGTACAGCTTCTATTCTTCTGGTCTTTATACATCTTTACACTTGTTTAGGAAGTCCAAACAGGACTTACTCATTACAAGGTCATTACTGTGACAAATCTGAACAAGCCTCAAATATATCAAAAAACCATGTGAGGCACAAGCCATTAGGCAATGTATCCACCTAGCCATCCATCCATCTTCATCTTTTTGAATGTCTGATCCTTCTCACCCAGAAATGTATGTATCCTATTTTTACATTTTTCCAACTTTTAGTAACTTCTCTACTTATCTGTGCAAATGACAGAGCCACGAAGACATATAAGAACTGAAGATCACAGCAAAGAAAAATAACTCAGACTTTAAAGCAAAGTGGGAACATGAATAAAGGACTGAGACGTCTAGAAACATATGGAAGCATTTCATTTCAGTGAACCAACATGCAGTCACCTCAGGCTAGTAACAAGGTCCATTATTCAAACACCCTCACTTGTCTATTTTATTACCTCAAATACAATCTCTTTTTAAGCAAACACTGTATGTTTTGTATGTAACTTATTAAAACACAAACTGCACTACTGAATTAACACAGCACTACTTTTAAACAACCCTCTCCACATTTTAGATTCTATCTCCAAAACTCCACATTCCAATGGTGTTTTGCAGAAAAAGTCCACCTTCTCTAACATGCAACTCTCTTTCTTTTCCTCCTCTCCCTCTTTTCTTCAAATCATTAACAGACACCAGTTTGTTCCAGTAGGAGATTCAATTACTCGAACGAATGGAAGGATAACATTCAGTGTTGCTGCTCTTCTTCTCGGTCACTGAAACTGTACAAATAAATTGAGGAAAACCCACTGTTTGTTCAAGGCAAATTAATTTTCAAACACTGCAAGAGTGGGAGATCAGGGGAATGATGGGTGCTTGGC
This sequence comes from Perodicticus potto, assembly GCA_963574655.1. Taxonomy (NCBI): domain Eukaryota; kingdom Metazoa; phylum Chordata; class Mammalia; order Primates; family Lorisidae; genus Perodicticus; species Perodicticus potto. The sequence continues at coordinate 1,714 of CAUYRH010139706.1, forward strand.
AGAGCTCAAAGAGATTCCATTTTGTGCTTGTCATGTTGTGTAAACATTAATTACCATCTGGGAGGTTGAACTCTGGGCTACAGTCTGTATTACAAACCTCTGAGGGCCTCCAGGGTTCCTATGAAAAGCAAAATCCTAAATAGAAAAAAATAGCCATTTCATCTGCCAAAACACCAGTAGCCCACTGGGAAAGCCGTGTGGAGTCCAGCAGATTAGAGGCTGCTGATTATTAGAGGAGTTAGATTGGCAGATTAACCCACCACAGGGTTTATCTGTTTGGGATTAAAGAAAAGCAATATGCTGCCGTTGAGTGTACTTAAAACTCTTGAGTTTATTCCTCCTAAACCCACAGCAAGAAAATAACAATCCCCAGGCACACGCCCATGTTCCTGATGCCTTAGGACCAACCAAAAAATCTGCCTTCAAGGGGGTTTTAAAACATACATAGTCTTGCCTGTGAAGACTGGAGGCCATCTGAATGGTTCTGACCTACAGAACAAAGAGCCTTTAAAGGTCAGCCTGGGCCTGTGAACATTTTATTTCTTCTCCAGTTTTTAGCAAATAAGACCAGTGAAGGACTCTGTAGATGAAAGATTAAAATTAGAATGAGAGAAATGATCATTGGTGGGTAGAAGCCTTTAAAAAGTCTTTCAAAAACCCAACAATGTCAAGGTCGTGTAAAATCCTTTTTTACTTCACACAAGGAATAGATTATGTTCCTTCATATGCCTGGCACTGGGTGAGGCCCTGAGGACATGGAGATAAACAGCAGCAGGCTCTGTCTTCCAGGAGCTGGCGGCTGAGGATGTAGAACCCAGAAGAAAAACATGTTATCCCACTCTCTAGGTAGAAAAAAAAAAAAAGGCAGCGGCAGCAGAACAAATAAATGTGGAACTATCAGTCAGGAAGCCTTGGTCTTAAACTTCAGTTTTTCTTATCTGTAAGGTTCAGAGATAAGCTTAGATGATGAGAGTTAATGATGATGTCTAAGTTTTATCAACTATGAATTATCAACAGTAAGGCCCTTTTATCTGTAACATGTTTCCACTGCACTGACCCCCAAGGATCAGTGTTAGGCCAACATCAACTGAATCATGTGCTGAGATATGTAGAGATCAGATATGAGAAACGACGTAAGAAGCATGAATTCTCCAATCACCTCTGACAACACAGAAAAACTCATGTTTGAGCCACAAATACAGAGCCCCAGTGTTTTGTTGCTGGCTTCCTGCAGCCTTAATGTTTATCAGCTATATTCTCTGGACAAGACCACCCCTTGCTTGGTTCTTCCTCCACAAAGCTCCTTTCCAAATTCCCTAACTCCACATTGGTCAAAAGTCTGTCCTGGGCCAGGCTCAGTGGCTCGCCTGAGCTCAGGAGTTCGAGACCAGCCCAAGCAAGAGCGAGACCCCCCTATTCTCTACTAAAAATAGAAAAATTAGCTGGGTGTGGTGGCAGACGCCAGTAGTCCCAGCTACTTAGGAGGCTGAGGCAAGATGATTGCTGTGTCCAAGAGCTTGAGGTTGCTGTGAGCGATGATGCCATGGCACTCTACCCAGGGAGAGAAAGTGAGACTCTGTCTCAAAAAAAAAGTCCGTCCTGTCTAGCCTTAACTGAGCACCCACATGATGCTGTGCACTACACCCGTGCACACACACAAACACAACCACCCTTAAAACCAGAGCACATTTCTCTCCCACCAGTGCAGTGTCCTCGCAAGAAAAGATCCTAAGAGGAGTCAACCAAACATGGCACACCCAGTCTGAGCAGAGAGCAAATCTAAGGACAAAGCAATCGTTACAATAAAAGCACACACTCCTCAGACTGGAAAACAACAGGGAGAATCTTTGCTTGTTTTGGAAATTTTCCAAGGGATGGGACCAAGGCACTGAAAATTAACTATAATTTTAGATGTCTGGTTGAAACAAAGGTAGTCTTCCTACTATCTAATCATCTTATCTTTCACATTAACAAACCAGTGAGGCAGGCCTGCTTCCAGTGTTTTCACTGGTAAGTATCAGCAAGGAATCAAAAGCCCATGATTGAATTATTGTACACAGCTATGATTCAATAAAGAAAAAAAAAAAAAAGCCGTCAGGCTCAGGGACCTTCCTTACAATGCTGTCACTCTCTGTGAACTCTAACATTGCCTTAGGATCTGATGTCCACAGGCAATAATCATGAAGCTGTCACCATCTGAAGCAAAAAATTCTTTGGTGTATATTCTCTTGTCATTTTACCTGTTAATGTAATGAACAGTTTTTGGTGATTTGTAGATGTCTTTTTTTTTTTTTTTTTTTTTTAAGAGACAAAGTCTCACTTTGTTGCCCTCGGTAGAGTGCCGTGGCATCATAGCTCACAGCAACCTCCAGCTCTTGGACTTAGGCGATTCTCTTGCCTCAGCCTCCTGAGTAGCTGAGACTACAGGCGCCAGCCACACGTCCGGCTATTTTTGTTGTTGTTGTTGCAGTTTGGCCGGGGCCAAGTTCGAACCCTCCACCCTTGTGGGGGCTGGCGCCCTACTCATTGAGCCACAGGCACTGCTGGTAGATGTCTTTTATACCAACATGTTTGTGGTATTAAAGGGCTATGGAATAAGCTATGTAGCTACTAACTTTCACACTCTAAAGCAGCAGTTCTCAACCTGTGGGTCGTGATACCTTTGGGAATTGAACGACCCTTTCACAGGGGTCGCCTAAGATCATCAGAAAACACACACTTCCAATGATCTTAGGAACGGAGACACTGCTCCTCATGTGTGGGGGCCACCACAACATGAGGAACTGTATTAAAGGGTTGTGGCATTAGAAAGGTTCAGAACCACTGCTCTAAAGAGTTGATGTGCCCATTTAAGTTATCAAATGACTGGCTCTAGATTAAATCCCAGTTTCAACACTTTTAACTTTGCCAAAGATAATTTTCTTTCTTGCTTTTTTTTTTCTTTGGAGACAGTCTCACCCTGATACCTAGGCTAGAGTGCTGCAGCATCAGCCAAGCTCATACCAACCTCAAACTCCCAGGTTCAAGCCATCCTCCTGCTCAGCCTCCCAAGTAGCTGGGACTACAGGTAAATGCCATAACCCCTGGCTTTTTCCTTCTTTTTTTACTGGAGATGGGGGGGGTCTTCCTCTTGCTCAGGCTGGTTTTGAATTTCTGAGCTCAAGCAATCCTCCTATCTCAGCCTTCTGGAGTGCTAGTATTATAGGCTTGAGCAACTGTGCCTTGGTCCCAAAGATGATTTTCTTAAGGATAATGGTAAAGTCACCCATCAGTCACCTGCTTCCCTGTTTTGTGCACTATGATTCTGTCTCAACCTGTATGGGGCACATATGATGAGATGAAATGTAAGAACTTCTATTTCTCAATCCATCTTAGGCTCTTCCTGGGCTTTCTCCCTATACACAAATATTCCCCACCCCCAAATTTCCTATTACCCCTTTGTTTACAAGGCTGTAATGCGCTTGTGAAGCTTCTGGTTGGTCTAAGCTCTAGTCATCACTGGCTTGCTCTTTTCACTTCTTTGGAGACCGCAAGAACATGAAAAATTTATCCTCTAAAATGTAGTGTCACTTCCACTGTGCAATATCCCTTTTCCCACTTCTTCCCCACAAGATCCCTTCCCATAAGGGTCCAAGCATCAAAAGGAAGGTCCCAAGTTCTCCTACTAGAAAGGGGTGAATCAAATCTTTATGATGCCTTATGGCAGCAAATCTCTCTTCCTGTTCTGGGGGGTGAGGGGAATCATAGACACTGGGCATGTGGACTACTCTGGCCCTGGGCTCATCCTGCCCCAATACAGCTGCAGAGAAGGAGGGGGTGGTCAACTGCCACAAGCAGTAAAGTATCCTTTGTCTGAACTCTGCCAAGTACACACAGCTGCCCTTGGGGTGCAGTACACTACGTAGGCAGGTAACCTCCAGAGTGTCATCACACCCTAAAAGCAATCACTGTTCCCAACACCACACCTGTCCTGTTCTCAATAGTTCACTGTGAGAATCAGGATTTGCTCTGGAACAATCTACCATCCTGTGGCAGTGAACGCTCTATCAGTATTGAGAAGTGCCTGTCTGCATTCCTGAGGACAGATGACAAAACTTCCTGGGTCTGCTCATACAAGTTGCTATGGCCCAGAGGAGCTGGCTACTCCAATCCCTGCAATGTCTGACTTGTTTATGTGTGAGCACCAGAGATTCCTCTAGAATGAATCCATGAAAGCAGCTTTTCTTTTTTGATATCATGGAGCCTTTGATTCTTTAGTTACAGGAGGAGGAGAAGGGGAGAGAGGACCTGGGCCGTTCTTCTAAGTTTTGAGTTTTCTAGTCCCAAACTGTCCGCCTCACACTATGACTCCAATGTACTCAACAAAACCCACTATTTCAGGTGTGGTCCACAGACTAGCAACACCAGCACCATCCAGAAGCATGTTGGGAAGGTCAATTTCCCTTTCTGTGCACGCTCAAGTTCGCAAAGCACTGTTCTATGGCCCCACTGGGAGTGTTGCAGAGCCTGGGCAAGCCCCACTGCTGAGGGATGCTATCTGTAGGCTGCCAATCCTGCTGTGTCTCCACTTCTCAGGACCCAACTTTGGAAATAATTTCTTTCATTTCTTCCAAGGATGAGTTCTCTACTGACATGTAAGTTGTACAGGGTTGGGTAGTGGGAGGCGTTGGTGTTGGTCACCAGATCAGAAGCTGCCCCCAATACTTAACATGTATTCATGAAAGTCAGCAAACAGTGATCTCTTGTTTGTGCACTATTCCTGATCCTGGCTCCATGCAGATTCACTGGATTACTTTCCATGGAGAAAGGGCAGTTACAGAGCTTTGCCTCAAGCCCAGTTATGAACCACCTTCAAGGTGATAGTTGAATGAGTCATCAATCATTCCCCTCACATGTTCATGGGTGAATTATTGCTTACGTAATGCCATTTAAAAGAAATAAAACAATGGCTAGAGAAGCTAGTGTCCCCCTAGAAAGTCAGCTTTCAAAATGTAAATCAGATCATGCCAACTTCCATGTGACTTCTCATGACAGATCAACTCCTGCTCTGTACTCCCTCTCCACACCCACATTCCAAATGCCCCACGTTCCTGCTCCCTCCCCTTTGCATAGAGATGCACTCTGAAGCCCATCTTGCAGCCACTCTGTCAACCACTGCCCCATCACCACAGCCCCTGGGAGCCACCCTCTCTCAGGAATGCCTATATTTCACGTCTCTAGGACTGAGCAAGTACTTACTTTTGTATTAACAAGTAATAAATTATTTTTATTACATAACCAATAAATTATATTTTATTATAAAATATTAAATATTTTCATACTGAATAACAATAAAGCTTATTGCTACTCATATTTTAACATATACAAATTTTTGAGGGGGGATGTCTTTAAAACTTTTGCCTTTATTTCAATTCTAATTACAATGCCTTCCATAGAGTGAGCACTTGATAAATAGTTGCTTTCTTTAACCACATAATAATCAATTTACAAAATCTAAGTTCCTTTATAAATGCATTCAAAAGGGGAAAAAAAATCACCATAATGAGAAAAATACTCAATAAACAATTACACATTAAGCCAGAAAAATCATGTCTCCTTGGAGTCCTTTCCATAATTAGACATTATATTGCAATAAAATAATAGTATATACACAAGCAAATGTAAAATAATTGGAAGCCATTATGAAGTGTAAGGATTCATTTTTAATATATAATAAAACTAATGTTCTATTTTAAATCATAAAAGGTTCCAATTGCTTGGTTATTTTGTATAAAAAGGAGAGCAATCAAAAGCAAATACTGTTAAAGGAGAGTTATATTAGTAACCTACAGTAGGCAAAAACCTCTTTAGGTATATACTTATTGCCACATGCTGGATCTGCAGCATTCTACAGACTTCACACATACAAATACACCTTTACGACTGCACACAGAAAGAAAAAAAACAAAAAAATGTAAGTGGTTAACCTAGGGATTAATTATGGGGAGGTATCAAAGGATTTTTGTTGTTTAACTTTCTGTAATATTTAAATTTTCAGCGGAACACTGGGTTTAAATCTAAAAACACAGTACAAAGTCAAATAACTGAGCAATCAGCAGGTCACTTAAAACACTCATTATGAACAAACCAAAGAAAACCTTTTAAAACTCAGCCAAAGAGAACTATTAAAAACCAAAGATAAAAATGAAATAGTAACAAAACACCAAGGAGCAATGAAATGTTAGGAGGAATGATGCCTGAATGAAAAAGCCCAACGTACCTGGAGTTGAGGGACTTGGACTTGACACACTAAAACTCTGACGATAGCAAAATATAGTGGGGGCGCACACCATAAATCAAACTAGGAGATTTTAAAGATTTATAAAATAAGGACTTCTTTCAAAATAAAGAGCATGAGCTAATCTGTTTTAAGCTGCAAAAAAATTGCCAATTAGAAATTTAATACTCAAATCACAATTTTTCTAAGAAACGCATCCATCATTGCCATGGAACTCCGAGGGATGATTAAATGGCAGCAGGCTGGGAAATGCCACATCAACTCAAGAACTCTTGGAAGAGTAATCCTGGAAACTCCTTGTCCTCAGCTCCTTCACCTGCCCATAAGCACATAAGCACCGTTTACAGATGAGATGGTGATTCTACCGGAGCCTGCTGCTGCTGGGGAAAGCACCACTTGGAAAACAGACTATTGCCAAGGGATGGCTCATAGACGTCAGCCAAGAGCTTCAACTGCAAAAAGACACAAAGACGCTGTCAGACACTAAATGACACGGTCTCGGACTTCTCGTTGCTTTTTCCACCTCAAAGATGTCATCTTTGTTCAGCTTTGCTAAGGTACTGAACCAACTGGTTGGTCAGTCCAACAATAGCACGTACCCCGCAGCCATGTGGCAATGAACTGTGAGCTTGCCACTGCCTCTGTTCACAAAGCCACACTGGTGAATTTAATTAATCAATTATTATTATTATTATTATTTTTAGTGCAGGATTTTTTCTTTTTTTTTGTAAAGACAGAGTCTTACTTTATCGCCCTCGGTAGAGTGCCGTGGCGTCACACAGCTCACAGCAACCTCCAACTCCTGGGCTTAGGCGATTGTCTTGCTTCAGCCTCCCGAGTAGCTGGTACTACAGGCGCCCGCCACAATGCCCGGCTATTTTTCTGTTTTGCAGTTTGACTGAGGCCGGGTTTGAACCTGCCACCTTTGGTATATGGGGCCAGTGCCCTACTCATTGAGTCACAGGCGCTGCCCTGGGTGAATTTAATTTAAATGCGGCGTTTTCTTAAATTTCGTCCTTGTCAAGCCACCAAGAAAGGCTTTTAGTCCTTAAGCAGAACTGAAAGACATTCTGAAATTCTGAACTTAAAGACAGGAGGAAGTAGCCCAGAAAAGGCAAGATGACACAGAGCATTAAGCCACTGTCGCCCAACTGGGTATGTAACATAAACCTGGTGGCTTCAGAGGGCCACTGAACAGAGAAGCACGCCTCCCCACAGACTGATATGGCCTAAAGTCATTCACCCTTAGAAGATCTATGTTTAATTAGTTATATTTATTTAGATCCTGATTTATTCATATCTATGTACTACTTTCTCCCAATAACCACACTCCAATAAATGATTTTGGGAGGAATTTGGTGTTTTCAAAGCACTGGGCCTACAATTCAAAAATCTCCTTAGGAAAAATAAAAACTCAAGAACTTCTCAGAGCCCCCAAAGTAAGAATAATTAGAAAATGCTGGCCAGGAGTAGTGGTTCACGCCTTTAATCCTAGGACTCTGGGAGGCCAAGGCAGATGGATTGCTTGAGCTCACAATTCAAGACCAGTCCAAGAAAAAGTGAGACCCTATCTCTACTAAAAATAGAAAAACTGAGGCAACAGGATCGCTTGAGCCCGAATCGTAGCTTGCTGTGAGCTATGATTGCAGAGGACTCTGTGAGGGTGGCTTGAGTCTTTGTCTCAAAGAAAAAAAAAAAGAAAGAAAAAGAAAAAAGAAAGAAAAATGCTTTGCAAACATTAGGGGCTAGAAATACAATGTTTATTTACATTCTTTAAGAAAAAAAAAAAAAGGTGGAAGGAGATCACTCTTTACCCAAACTGTTAACCATCCTTTCCTGCTTTCTTAAAGTGCCACCGAAGTTCTTTGCTCCGCATTCCTCTGCACTAGAAATGACTATTATTCCCAAGCAAAGTGGCCAAGGCCAAGGGTTATGAGGGTCCCAGTGAAAACTATGGGCCTGGTACAAAGGTATTATTTCAGGCACATCTTTCAAATCAATCAGTGCTGGGGTGGAGGTAAATAGACATAAACCAAACCAAACCCACCAACTAGAAAAGAAAGCATGCCCTGCCTAGAGGCAACGACATCTTAATCCTTAGGAATGCACCGCAAATCCCACAAACAGAACCAGGGATGTTTTCCCCTCAAAACCCCAGATCAATTCATGGCAAATGCTTCAATCTTTTTGGGTAAAAAGAAACAATTTGCTGCCTGCCTTAACAAAGATATGGATTTATAGAGCACACAATCTAAGGAAGAGCTGCTTCAGTGGGTTTGTATAGTATTAAATTTTTTAAAGACACAAAACAATGGGAAGCTTATTATGAATAGGAACTGGGGTGAAACTCATTTAATAAATAGACTGAACAGCTGAAACAATGAGTTTACTTTAGATTTCTTCCTAAACGAACAGACTTTCTGCCTTTCTATGACACTTTTGAGAGGCAACATACTATATTTCCAAAATTAACTGGAGTCGAGTTCTGGCTATGCCGCTAGTTAAGTGACTGAAATCACTTCACTTCTCAAAGCTTTGGTTTCTTCATCTGAACCAGAGAGAAGGTTGGGGGGTCCTAATTTTTGAGATACCTTCTAGATCTAAGAGGACGTGATTCTACTGGTACATTCCTTAGTCTATGTTCAGCTGAAGCTCAACATCAAATCACACACATGTAAATGATGGAAGGTGAAATTTCATTTGTAAATCACATACTTGATGGGTACAACGCAAATCTCTCCTCTCTTCTGTTCCTAAGTGAATCAATCATCTCTTAAATAGATACTAGCTGAAAAGTAAGACTTATTCATACTCTAACTTTCAGATTTTAAGAGAAATCTGCTGGCCAGGCATGGTGGCTCACGTCTTAATCTCAGCACTCTGAGAGTGCCAAGGCAGGTGGATCACTTGAGCTCAGGAGTTCAAGATCAGCCTGAGCAAGACCCCATTTCTAAAAATAGCCGGGTGTTGTGGTGGGCGCCTATAGTCCCAGCTTTTTGGGAGGCTGAGGCAAGATGATTGCTTTGAGCCCAAGACTTTGAGATTGCTGTGAGCTGTGACGCCACAGTACTTTACCGAGGGTGACAAAGTGGGACTCTGTCTAAAAAAAAAAGAGACAGAGAGAGAGAGAGAGAGAGAGAAAGAGAGAGATCTGCTAAATGTAATTAGAGACCAGACTTATAAAAGACAATGTCCTGGTTGGAGGAGGCTAGACCAGCCAACTGTCTCCTTAACATTTATTTTTATTTCAACTAGTTAAGCTCAACAATGATGGTTGCAACCAAAAAATGGCTGGGTCATTGTGGCGGGCGCCTGTAGTCCCAGCTACTTGGGAGGCAGAGGCAGGAGACTCGCTTGAGCCCAGGAACTGAAGGTTGCTGTGAGCTGTGAAGCCACGGCACCGTATCCAGGGTGACAGTTTGAGGCTCTGTCTCAAAAAAAAAAAACTAGTTAAGCTTTAAGACTATGAGTTTCTCCAGAATGAGTGGGTAATATAATTATGTATCCTTGCTTACCAATGCCTGGAATACTGTAAGAACAAAAAAGATGTTTTATTGATTAACTGAATAACAGAATGAAGAAACAGGGGCTACTGCAACAGTGAGCAGACACTCACTCACTCACTCACAAACTCAAAATGTGAGTTTGTTCCAATGTGAATGTAGTATTTTCTTATGTGTAATTTGTCTGCAAAAAATGTTAAGTGGCCAGATATGGTGGCATGAGGATAACTTGAGCCCAAGAGCTTGAGACCACTCTGGGTGATACAGCAAGACCTCAAAACGAAGAACAAACACCCCCGCCCACCACACATACAAAGAAAACAAGAAAAAAAGTAAAAGGAAAAAACCCACAAAGTAATGCAGAAAAGTGAACCAAGCCCCTAGGAATACACCTCAAATATTCACCATCTTCCTCATGTTCTTACCCATTCATACCTGATATTACAACTTTCTCTCCAATTTCAGATAACCCTTCTTCTACCACTCCACAGTAGCTTACCAGCTGGAACCCTTCCAATGTTTACTTCCATAAGCAAACTTCCTGCTTTTTACAAGACAGTTGCAATATTTACTATAGTATTTATATATTTCTTGATCACGTAACGTGTGTATAACCAAGTTACTGTTTTTACTAGGGTTCTTTTTCTTATTCTTTTTAAATCTGTCAGTGACGACATTTTTATGTCTCTAGCTACATATTTCCCATAAACACTATGGTTTTTATTTTTTTCGGAGACAGGGTCTCACTGTCACCCCCAGTATAGTCCAGTGGTGTCATTATAGCTCACAGCAACCTCCAAGTCCTAGGCTCAAGCAATCCTCCTGCCTCAGCCTCCCATAGTGCTAAGACCCTACACAGTTTTAATTTTGCCATTGGGCAAAGCACGGTGATTTTTAGGAATACATATGTAATTCACAATAGAAGAGATTATAAAATTAGGTGAATTCATGATGAAATGAACCTCGTTTTACAAAGAATGCCAAAGATCGGATCAATAGCCCCCAAGTTACTACCTAGTGAGATTCAAAACAGCACCTAGGGCATTGTTTTCTTCAACTTACCTGAAAATAAGTTAACAACATATACAGGGAGTACATAAAGTTGGTATATGCACATATAAGTAGTTTATTTTTTATTAATGTCATACGTATAAATTTATATACTTAAGTTTTATAATAAACATTTAAATAATTAAAGGATACATACTATTTATTAAAAATAACTTAGCTAATATTCAGAATTTAAGCGCAGAAATATTTTTTACTCATTGACTTAACAACGTTTTAAGTATTTACTATGAGCTGTAAGTGTTGAAGAGAAAAGAGATGTGTGATGAGACATGAATACTATCTTAGTAGAATTCCCAAGTGAAAGTTGGTAGCTATAATGCAACGTAGTAAAAGCTCTAAAGGTAACACAAAGTCTCCTGAAATATCAAAAAAAGGAAAGACAATTCTTGAGGACAGAATATAAATCGCTAAAGCTTAACAAGCTAACAAGAAATGACAGGTTAAAGAGGGGTGGGGGAAAAGGAACTACAAGAGCACCAAGTGCAAAGCCCAACACTTAACAATCTTTAAAAACCTGCTGCTACTACGTCTTGTCTCACCTTTCTTTTATTTGAAAATAATTGGTATTTAGATTCACTTTGCAGTAACCTCAAATCAGTCTAAAGCAACACAAACGCAAGCTTTGGCTGTTGTAAAAAAAAGTGTCACTGAGAAAATGGGTGACAGGTACTGATGAAACTGCACAGGGAGCATCAGGTTCTGCCTCTTTTTAAAGGGGCGGTATATAAGCTGGGACACATTCCAAGGGTGACAGTCAGACTCCAAGCCATGTTTCCTGGTAGTGGATGAAGGAAGGGGTAAGGGAGGAGGGCAGGGAACACTACCCTTGTACAACACGGGAAAGGCCGGCTTTTGCAAGAGGAAGTAGACTTGTATTACATGGCCCCAAGGGGAACTACATGGGGAATAGACTTCAGCTCAGTATAAAGAAGACTTTCTAAAAAAACCCAGACCTTCCTAAAGATAGAACAGAGCTCCCCGAAAGGTGTCTCAGGGGTGTTCAAGCATAGGCTTTGTGATCATGTGGCCTGGAGGCTCCAGACAGATCACCCACCAGACCAAGGCTAGGTACAGATCACCTTTAAGATTGTCCTCCAACCAAAAAGATTCTATGATTCTCGTTATTAAGAATTAGCTTTGTAACTTTGGGCAAATCACAACTTTTCTGTATCTCATAACTTTGGAGCCAGACATATTAGTAAAATCATGCTATTTCACCCCACCCACCCTTAACAGATAATTTACTTTATAGAAAATATAAAAAAGTCTAAGAAAAAGGTCAAGAAAAGTTACTCCATACAAGTAATCAATCAATAATCTTATATCTATATAAGGTACTCACCAAAGGGTTTTCATGACCTTTCCCCAGACTGTCAGAGCAAACACCTCTTGGAGGCCAATAAGCACAAGGCAGAAGGGAGCCGACTGGGTTGTGACATTTCTAGACAGGTAAGCTAGTGCTCTGAGACAGGGAGGCTTTTCTTTGAGGACTGAGGCTACTCTGATAGGAAAATTCAGGGTAAGTACCTGGTAAAAGCAGATCTGGATTTGTTCCTGAATTGAGATTTCTCATGTGCTGGTACGTGGGAAGATGGAAAAAAGTCTGATTGAAATTCCTTTTATTCCAGCAGCACCAGAATACACAACATTCTTCCAGTAGGTACTCTGTTGCTTTGAAATTTCTAAAGAACCTCAAACCCTGCATAGCACGGAAAGGCCTCAAAACCTTGTGGAAGTCACCAAAAAGACAAATTAAAACTTTCCCAGCAGCCTCGACACCTGCAGCTCAGCGGCTAGTGTATCTGCCACATACACCTAGCCCCGGCCTGTCAAACAATGACAAATACAATAACTACAAAAAATAGCTGGCGTTGTGGCGGGCGCCTGTAGTCCCAGCTACTTGGGAGGCTGAGGCAAGAGAATCACTTAAGCCCAAGAGTTGGAGGTTACTGTGAGCTGTGATGCCACAGCACTCTACCGAGGGTGACATAGTGAGACACTCTCTCAAAAAAAGAAAAAAATTTTCCCAGTAGACATGTCCGATAACAAAGGCCAGGTAGGTAGGGGGCACACTTAGCAGCCTCTCCTCTCTGGATTGTCACCATCCCCCCACAGGGTGAGGCCTTGGAACCTTGTACTGTGCGTTCAAGATCCCCCAGCGGTAATGCCCCTTACAGGTCGTCCTGGGCGGTGGCAGCCAAGGCTGCTGCAGAGGAATTTACACTGGTTCTCTTCATGCCTCTGGCCACTTGCCTCACATAGCTAGCAAATATTAGAAAGTAACTTTCAAAAGAGCAATTTAACTCACCAGCTGTCTAGGCCTAACTCATAACCTCACACACCCATGAATGTCATATATCCAAAAAGCTAAAGTGTTTGTTCCAAGAATAAAAAAAATATTAGTTTGTCTAAGCACTTCTATGGGGCTGTATTAGCCTTTCCTCTGCTCAAGTACAATACTTGTTTCTCTGGCCAGAGAAAACTGCAGTAAGGCCCAGCACCAGGAACAAGAGCAGTAAGAATGGTCATTTGTTTGGAGAGAAGTGCCACTCCCAGTATGTGTGCACATTTACAACCTGAGGTCTATAAATTCCCTCTAGGATACAAGTACTTTCCTAGTACTTAGAAAAGTTTGCAAAAAGGCCCATGAAGTTTCAAAGCCTAACTGCACTGGGAATAAAGGATAACTTGGCCATACCTCTTAATCCCAGTCTTCAGTTTTATGGACTTTATCTGACCAAAAGGTGATTTATAAATGTCTTCAGCAGTAAGCCTTCAATAGAGGCCTTTGTTAATTCCCAGTGCCAAAATTTTAAATCTAATTAATTTATATATTAAAATGCTTCTCTTTATTGCTAAGTGGCTGGAACATAACAATCTGTCTGCACTGTAATAGTTTACTGCTAGTGACAACCTCAATAAAACAGACAATGATATTTTCCCATCTTCAAGGTTACCTATGAAGTCCTAAGGCTCTGAAACACATTAGGACTTCTCTTCATTCCCCCCCCCACCCCTCCCCACCCCCGCCATGCCTTTCTCTGGATTTTAAGTCATGTCAATCTGGTATGGACTTGCTGATGTTAAACAAAGGCAGGGCAGTAAGGGATATGTCAGTCCAACCTGGCTGCTATTTAGCAACTTTGGGCCATGAATTTAGGGAAAGAGGAAATAAATATATTTGGTAAAATTAGTAGGGGAGAGATGTGAATTTCAACTATAGATGCCACGACAGTCCCTTCCTCCCAAAACCACACACAGATGGGAACTGGAAATAATAAGTTAAGACATTTACATCCCACAGTATAAATCACTGAGCAGCCTGTGCTTCAAGAATAATTCCTTCTGATTGGAAATTAGAAACATGAGGTTCTGATCCCATTTTGAATCTAGGCATTTGTCCTACAGATGTTACCAGAAGATGAAACACTGGTGAAAGCTACTGTCCAGACCCTCTTCTGCCTCCAAATGCTTAAGCCACATAACAGTCAGGAGTAGGCTGACACCTGGAAAATGTTGTCTGTGTCTCTGCTGTGGCTGAACACGTACAAAGTGCAGCCAGCACACTCTGGCTAGGCTCATTAGCCAATGTGTAACACACAGATTTATCTACTATTACTCTTTCTAGCTCCTTGCTTTTCACTGAAGGAGTAAAAGGAAAATGATTTTGTCTCCTTGTGAGCAGTTAATGTTTAAGTCAGTTGAGAAAGTAAAACTTTTGGCTAACAGGGAGACTTTAAGGAACAACTGCTATGAACAATACTCCCTCCTCCATTAGCTTAGCTGCAATCACTGAGAATGTGGTGAATGCCCATGATTTACAAGGAGGGTGACAGGGTAGGGAGGTCGGCCACTGGGGAACAGAGGGCATATTTATGACTGAATTGCCCAATCAATCTAGGTTATGTCAGGATCTAATAGCACAGATGCACTTTGTAAAAATAATCTCTTTCAAAGCATAGAAGACAAGAACTACAAACTCTGAGGTGTCAGAGTTAGGAATGCAATGAGCAGTGCAGGCATTTTTCACTCCCTTTACTGTTCAGTCACCAGGAACAGGGTCTTTCAACTAATGATCCCAGCTAATCAGAATAAATCCCTCTTGAAATCATTCCTACTTAGATGGATTAACATTCAAACAACATATACACTCAAAACATCAACTCCACACTTTTAAAAGTAGGAATGAACATAACTTAAAAGACATATTTTTCTTCAAATAAGTATATGTCAACCACATTACAAATCTTGGAAAAGAGTGACAAACATATCTGTCTAGGCTGCGTGTTGTGTCGTGGTTCACGCCTGAAATCATAGTACTCTGGGAGGCCAAGGCAAGAGGATCGCTTGAGCTGAGGAGTTCAAGACCCGCCTGAGCAAGAGGGAGACCCCTCCACTCTCCTAAAAATAGAAAAAATTAGCTGGGCACCTGTAGTCCCAGCTTCCTGGCTAGGAGGCTGAGGCAGAAAGACAGCTTTAGCTGTCGAGTTTGAGGCTGCCACTCAGTTAACAAAGTAAAATTCTGTCTTAAAAAAAGAAAAATTCTATTGGGCGGTGCCTCTGGCTCAGTGAGCAGGGAGCCAGCCCCATATACCGAGGGTGGCGGGTTCAAACCCGGCCCTGGCCAAACTGCACAAAAAATAGCTGGGCGTTGTGGCGGGCGCCTGCAGTCCCAGTTACTTGGAAGGCTGAGGCAAGAGAATTGTCTAAGCCCAGGAGATGGAGGTTGCTGTGAGGAGACGGAGGTTGCTGTGAGCTGTGTGACGCCACAGCACTCTACCCAGGGCGATAAAGTGAGACTCTGTCTCTATTAAAAAAAAGAATCACCTAAGCCCAAGAGGTGGAGGTTGCTGTGAGCTGTGATGTCACAGCACTCTACCGAGGGTGACAAAGTAAGACTCTGTCTCTAAAAAAAAAAGTTTAAAAAAATAAAAATAAAAAAATAAAAAAATCTATCTATGCCAGACCCTCTAAAACAATCGGCAATAAAGCATGCCAGTCATTCCAACCTTTCCTTCACCATATTTCACGTCATTTGGTACCATCAGTATTTTTCCATACTGAGATCTATTCTTTGCAAAGACCATTGCTGAAGGAATCATTTATATAATTGAGATTTTTACTGAAGGCTTATTTTTCATGTGTGTGTGAACAAACATTTAGCTCTCTAGTTCATCTGAATTTATTTTGTTGTGAGATGAAGACCTAACTAACCATTTCTTGAATAAATTTTCCTTTCATTCCCCTTTGATTTGCAAAGGCTTTTTATCATGTATCAATTTTTATGTGAAAATAGGACTTGTTTTTTGACAATCTGCTTTTAATTCTAATTATTACAGTTATATATACACACATGAAATATATACACATACACACTCACATAAATAACACAGGAGTGGTCACTTTCTCCTCTTTTACTGATTTTTAAATCCACTCTACTTCTCCTGTCCATTAAGAATTTTGACTGCAACTGACTTAAATGTCAAAATTAGTTTGGACAAACTTTAATATTTAGCCTCCTAATTCAAGACCTTGCCATTTAAGTCTCGTGTCTCTCAAAGATTTATGGTTTACGCCATCTAGGGCACATTAAGTCTTCCTCAAAGAGAATCAGGCTCTATTTTCTTTTCCTCTCTGAACAGACATTCTGATAACATATATTATTCCCTTACTCCTGGGCACTCTATTGTTCAAATGCGGGATTTCAGGAAGGCAGAAATGCACCACAGTAAAGCAAATATGTACTTCATTCAGTTTCAGGGAAAATCATTTAAGCTCCGGATGTATTCCTGACACAGGGAATGTGGAACACAGGGTGATGCGTCTGGCATTAACTTGATTCAGAAGTAAACTCTTTGGATGCCCTAAAGACAAAGGCTAATACATTTTCCAGAACATTCCCACCCAAACCACCAGCTGCCCTCCCTCCCTCACCCCCCAAATGTCAGGGTTAGGTAAACCCAACCTTGGCCCTGGAGCCACCCATCCTCCCCTATAGCTAGCTCTCCTCTGGTTCTGGACTGTTGTAACTTCAAACAACAGGAATGCCTCCCCACCAAACGAACTGAGTTTGCCTTGTCTTTCTGACATCCTTTTGAAAGAGGATTTCATTTTGTTACTTGATTTTAGAAAGACCCAAGTAGGGCAGAGAAAGGAAAGAATGAAATACATCTCCCAACCTCCTAATTTTGGGGGCAATCCACTTCAGCTCTCCTTGGGCCAGGCTTTATTCTTACAAAAGAGGCCACTTACCCTAAGCATTAGCTGTGCTCTCCATTGGAGAGACAGGCTAGGAGAACAAGCAAAATTGATGTCCATTTCATAACAGGTACGAGCGTCTTCTCCAGTGAGAAGGAACACTGTCCTACTGAGAAGTCAGACTCTTTTTTTCCTCCTCTACATTTATATTTATCTTGACCTTGGGTTGAAAGCTTATAATTACCTCCCTTACTACCTGAAAGTGCCAAAAACTTCCTTAACCTTCAACGTTGCTATACCAAATTTAAGTTTAGATAATTAAGCATTAGATCAGCTCTTAAGTCTTACAAAAACCTCTTTGGTAAGTCATTACCTACATTTCTAAAAGAGGAGAAAGGCAGAGAAAAGGATAAACAGAGTTTAAGAATCTTGGGAAGGCAATCAGATATTATACAAAAGCTCAAACTAACTCATGGACTTTTACAATTATTTTATTTTCTATTTCTGGAAACTCTGAGTAAATCCACTGAGCGGTCCAACATAAAAAACACTATTTCCAGAAAGCAGAAAAGATGGTACCATACTTAACTCACCCTGCCAGGCTCACTCCCACCCACCCCTAACAACATTCCAAAATAGACATTTGCCCCACAGAACCTCATTCTGGGACACTTTATTAATTGTTAAAAGGGGGAGGGGGACAATCTTTCCATCTTTACACTGAAAACCCTCAGGTTGCCATGACACATGAAAGCACAAGTGCAGCGTGAACCTGGGCATGCAGCTGGCTCAGGTGACGCCGCTTTGAGAGTCAGAGGCCTGTGCTGTCAGCTCCGCCCCATGTTCCCCAGGTACAAAGGGATTCTGAGAAATAAAAGTAAATTTAGCCACCAAAAGACTGCAGGGGCCCTTCTACCCAAAACATCGAAGATGCTTCATGACCATATTAACAAAATAGATCAAAAACTGCCTGGAGATCTGTGATAAAACTAATGTAGGAAAATGATAACAATTACAGAATCTGGGGGTTGGGGGGGATATAGGTGTTCAATATTTGATGCTCTGAACTTTTCTTTTCTTTTTTTTTTTTTTTTTTGAGACAGAGCCTCAAGCTGTCACCCTGGGTAGAGTGCTGTGGTATCACAGCTCCTAGCAACCTCCAATTCCTGGGCTCAAGCGAGTCTCCTGCTTCTGCCTCCCAAGTAGCTGGGACTACAGGCGCCCGCCACAATGCCCGGCCATTTTTTGGTTGC
>CAUYRH010139713.1:0-10026 GCA_963574655.1 Perodicticus potto
CCGCCAAACAACAATGACGGCTGCAACCAAAAAATGGCCGGGCGTTGTGGCGGGCACCTGTAGTCCCAGCTGCTTGGGAGGCGGAGGCAAGAGACTCGCTTGAGCCCAGGAATTGGAGGTTGCTGTGAGCTGTGATGCCACGGCACTCTGTCCAGGGTGACAGCTTGAGGCTCTGTCTCAAAAAAAAAAAAAAAAAGATTATCTCAGCCTTTTGTTGTCTAGACTATTTCTTAAATTCCTAAAGATAGAAATTAAATTATAAAAACTTGATATCAATGAAAATAATTCCTGTTGACAGAAGTGTAAATTGTGTCTGGTGGAATGCAACAAATCATTTCATCATTTGTTATCTGACTAACCTGTGATACTTTGAGTTCTCTTTTGAATTGGTTGTAATATTTCACTAGTTCCCTTATGGATTAATGACTTAAATATTTGACACATGTTAATTTCTTAACACAATGATTGCAAACTCTTTTACAATTTATTGGTGAATATAGACGAAGCCTATATGGTTACATACTATTTTAGAAACATTACTGATGCAGAGAAAAAATTTAGAAGGACATACAAGAAAGTATTAGTGATTATCTGTGGGGAAAATGGGAGAGAAGAATAACTTACTTTTTTTTTTTTTTTTTTTTGCAGTTTTTGGCCAGGGCTGGGTTTTAACCCACCACCTCCAGCATATGAGGTCAGCACCCTACTCATTTGAGCCACAGGCACCACCCAGAACTTACTTTTTATTTTATATCTTTTTGTACCTTTTTAATATTATATATATATATTTTGAGACAGAGTCTCAAGCTGTCGCCCTGTGTAGAGTGCTGTGCTGTCACAGCTCATAGCAACCTCAAACTCTTAGGCTCAAGCAATTCTCTTGCCTCAGCCTTCCAAGTTGCTGGAACTACAGGTGCCTGCCACAATGCCTGGCTATTTTTGTTGTTGTTGTTGTTGCAGTTGTCATTGTTGTTCAGCAGGCCCAGGCCAAGTTTGAACCCTCCATCTTTGGGGGATGTGGCCGGTGCCCTACCCACTGAGCTATGGGCGTCACCTGTATCATTTTAATTTTTTAACTTTGTTAAAAGAATTTCAGTAAAAATTGCCCAGGCAGGGGCCAGGCCACCCCTAGCTCTTAGGGAGGAGGAGGTGGGAGATTACTTAAAAGCAGGAGTTCAAAACCAGCATGGGCAGCATTGAGACGCTGTCTCTACAAAAATTAGCAGAATGAGACCAGGTGTGGTGGCTCACACCTGTAATCCTAGCACTCTGGGAGGCCAAGGTGGTGGGTTGCCTGAGCTCACAGGTTGGAGACCAGCCTGAACAAGAACAAGACCCCGTCTCTAAAAACAGCCAGGCGTTGTAATGGACACCTGTAGTCCCAGCTACTTGGGAGGCTGAGACAAGAGAATCTTTTGAGCCCTGGAGTTTCAGGTTGCAGTGAGCTATGATGATGCCACTGTATTCCAGCCCAGGTAACAGAAAAGAAAAAAAAACAATCACCCAGGCAAAAATTTAGGGGTCTTTCTTTCTTTCTTTTTTTGAGACAGAGCCTCACTATGTCACCCCCTGTAGAGTACTGTGGCGTCACAGCTAATGGTAACCTCAAATTCTTGGGCTTAAGTGACCCTCTTGCCTCAGCCTCCCAAGTAGCTGGGACTACAGGTGCCCGCAACAACGCCTGGCTATTTTTTTTTGTTGCAGTTGTTATTGTCGTTTGGCAGGCCCGGGCTGAGTTTGAACCCGCCAGCTCCAGTGTATGTGGCTGGTGCCCTAGCCACTGAGCGACAGGCATCCAGTGAGAGTCATTCGTTTGTTAAATGTTGCTTTTCTTTTTTTTTTTTTTGAGACAGAGCCTCAAACTGTCACCCTGGATAGAGTGCCATGGCATCACAGCTCACAGCAACCTCCAATTCCTGGGCTCAAGCGAGTCTCTTGCCTCTGCCTCCCAAGTAGCTGGGACTAAAGGCGCCCGCCACAACGCCCGGCCATTTTTTGGTTGCAGCCGTCATTGTTGTTTGGCTGGCCCAGGCTGGATTCGAACCCACCAGCTCAGGAGTATGTGGTTGGCGCATTAGTCCATTGAGCCACAGGCACCGAGCCAAACATTGCTTTTCTATATTAAAAAATAGCATTCACTTTATAATTATTTGTTAAGCTGTATGTATGGTTGTTTGGACTTTAGTAACTACATTTTATTTTTATAATTAAAAAAACCCCAGAACATATTATCATTAAATCTTACAAATTTTAAAGGAAAAAGCAAGCTAAATAGGCAAAACTACATTTTGGCATATTGCTGCAAACCAGCCATGAGCAGCCAGAGATGGTTATGACATGCTGCTTGCCCTCAGGGAAGAGGGTAAGGTTCATCTTCCACTCCTAAACAAAGGGTTCTAGGCACCCATGACACCTGTCTTTTATCAGGAGCTGCTCAGGTGACAGGACTTCCTCAATACCTGCCCCCTGGCAGCCCCACTCAGGGAAAACTCGATGGGAGATCCTGGCAGATTAGGAGCATCGGTTCTACCTGCCCCTCCTATTCTGGCAACTTGAGAGGCATTCTGCCCAGGATGGCTTGCAGCTGAAAGGGGAGAATCACTGCCAAACCATTTCTTGCACAACAATGCATTTCTGAGGAGGGTACACAAATTCTTTTTAACTGAATCGTGTCTTCCTCCTGACTTACATGATGGTCCAGATAGGCTCTGGCTTCCATGCTGCTCATGAGTGGATCATCCATCCACTGGTAACGGCTCCCAACATTTCATATACTTCTGTCTGCATTAACCAACCTGTAAACCAGTATTTATTTAAGAGCATATGGATAGAACCTTCCTTCTAGGAATTCTTCCATTAAGCAAGCTTGGATGTTTGTTTGCCTCTGCTGTTTTTTCAGTGGGGAGTAGGTGGGCAGGGAGGCCACACCCACAGACAATGGGACCATGTCTCAGCCCCAGGAGCCTCCCCCTACCTTTGGCTTTGAGAAGACATGTAGTGAGAATAAGATGGAGTCATTTAAGCTAGTGCTGAGACGACACAGCAGGTCTTCCCAGTTTAGGTCCTATGTGACCTTCACCTCATGTCTTCCATCCTTGTTGTTTTGTAAATTGGCTTTAACCTAAAAGTGTATCTCATGAGTAGTTTAGGTAATTGATTTAGGAGATTAACTTTTTTTTTTGCAGTTTTTGGCCGGGGCTGGGTTTGAACCCACCACCTCTGGCATATGGGGCCGGCGCCCTACACCTTGAGCCACAGGCACTGCCCTAGGAGATTAACTTTTGTTATTTATTTATTTATTTATTTTTATTTATTTATTTTTTTTTGAGACAGAGCCTCAAGCTGTCACCCTGGGTAGAGCACTGTGGCATCACAGCTCACAGCAACCTCCAATTCCTGGGCTCAAGAGAGTCTCCTGCCTCTGCCTCCCAAGTAGCTGGGACCACAGGCGCCTGCCACAATGCCTGGCCATTTTTTGGTTGCAGCCATCATTGTTGTTTGGCGGGCCCGGGTTGGACTCGAACCCACCAGCTCAGGTGTACATGGCTGGCGCCTTAGCCCGCTGAAGCACAGGCGCCGAGCCGGAGATTAACTTTTGAATTGGAATGTTGTTGTATGGGTCATGGGTTATGTCAATTATTGTTTGTTATGGATTATGGTGATTACTGTTGTTTAAGATAAGGGTTAATATGGTTTGCTTTTAACTTTTATGTATGAAACTGTGATTTTGGAAATGGAGGAACATAATAGTCTTGGAGGTCTAGTCTCACTGTTCTTCAGAATTGCTGGTTTTCTGACAAAGTCTGATAGACCTATCCCCTTCTCTACATATTGGCTGACAGTGACAGACGACCAGACCCTCTTTGTCCAGTAACAGCCTGAGTGTGTACAATCCCCTACACTTTGCAGTCCTCTGTGCTCTGCAGATCTGCATATAGGAGCTTCACTGAAAAACTCCTAACCAAGGAAGACCAAAGCAGAGGGAAGGCACAAGCCCAGCACCTCCTCTCACTCACCACACACTCTCAGTGCACCTGACGAAGACTGGCCCTTCCTACACTCACCCATTAGGCACAGAGCCTTCATCATCTGAATCTTGGGTCTGATGCTCCAAAGGGCCAAGGACACCTTCCTAAGCAGCAGAAGACAATTGCTGTGGGAAGGACACCTTACCCTCAGTGTCATTCCTCAGGGATGTTTAAGCCCAGGGACCCCCCCGCACCCCCCACCCCACCCCTGCCAATGTCATCTAACTACATCATTCTCTCTCTTAAGTCCAGGGTCAAGTTCAAGCTACATGGTCTGGCCTTCAAATCCTTTGCTTCTCAATTTTGTTCCAGCTATATTTCTGGCCCCATCTCTCTGTACCACATACTTGCCGTCTTACCACTCATTCACCTCGCACATGCCAGAGTCTGACTTGTGCATAAGCCTAAAGGCAGTTCTCCAAGTCTTCACAGATGCCAAAAATGCCTCATTTCAATGGCAGCCTCTCTCTTATTAATTGATGTCATCGGAATTGCATTACTATTCATGCAGACGCAGGCAATGCCAGTGCCCGTCCTAATGTAGTGCCTCATCCTGTGGCTAACAGGGACTGCACCTGGGTGAACTTCACTTTCTAGAATGGTTCTCTCCATGGGAGCAGCTGCTGGTTCTCTCCCACCTTCCAAAAGCTCACTGCCAGGGAGCAGAGGACACATCACAGCATCTTGCTGCCAAAGTGACAACTACAATTACGTTTTGGCTGACAATTGGAGATGAGAGCGTGCATAGACAGCCGAGACCTCCAAGTCTCCATGAGTCAGCAGTTTGTGCTGCTTGTCCAGCTGGAGGGTGGGGTGGGCCTCCTGTGGGGGGCTGGCTGAGACCCAAGTTAGCACCTGAGACTCTCAGGTAAAGTTTTCCACTGGATGGAGATAGTGAGTGTCCCCAAGGCCATCCCAGGAGCCAGAGGAGCAGAAGAGTCAGGGTGGTCAGGCCCAGGCAAGGCCCAACCATGAAGAACAGGAACCGAGCTTTTGGGCAGCCTGATCCAGCATGTGCTGGTGATGGGCAGAGGGTCTCTACTGAGACCCCCAGGCACCACCCCCCTGAGAAGCCTCAGGCTATACGTGGTGTACAAAGGTGTGGCGCAATACAGGGACCAAAACCCAGTAGCAGAAAGAACTACAGCAGCAACTTCTGTCTCTGAGCCTTCCAGGAGCCAGGCTCGCTACCTAACTTGCATCCTCTACCCTTCACCATGTCCCAGTGAGCTAGAGGAAATGGAGTTTCAGAGAGTAATTTGACTGAAGCCACGTGGCTGGTAACTGTAGAGCTAGAACTTGAGCCCAGATAATCTGACTTCACAGCTTGGCTGACCTCATTATCCTAGATTGGCCTTTTAAATCCAGTCTTGGTTGCAGGAAACTAAGAGACCTTCAGAGCATTCCTCACACAGGGTGAGCTGAGCTGAGGCCTCCAAGCAGACTTCGACCTGGAAGCCAAGATGTTACTAAAGAGAATAAACAATAACTATTTCAGGTACCAGGTGCTGGGGCTGTGAAACTGGGAGAAAAAATTTTAAAAGCCTCGAAGATTCATTCATTGCACATTTTTGCATGTACAACAGAACAAGCACTGTCAGGAAGCTGCTCTATGGCTCGGGGCACCCCTGGAGACAAGGCAGGAGCAGGAATTGTCCTTTCTCTCTGACCTACTGACCCTCCTGAGCTTGCCTCCTGCAGCCCTGCCCTGGCTTCTAGCTGCAGCCTCTAGGATGGTGTGTTGAGGGTCACAGAGCAGTCTGAGAGTGCTCCTGCCCTGTGAGACCGCCTTTTTGGGACAGAACCTGCCTGCCCTCGCATCCTGCCCCCTCTCATGCAGACCGGGATGCAGCAGGCTACCAGTTCCACTTAACATGCTTCCAAATGGGTATAAAAGGCTGGTGGGGCTGGGGACACAGAGCATTTGTATTTCAAGTGGCTGGTGCCCGTGAATCACCAATTTCATTTTGTGCTCTCAGCTCTGAGAAGGCATCATTTCCACCCCGCCTCACAGGGAGCTGGCGGCCAGAGCCTCTTAGTGGGGCTATAAATAGCAGATCATCAACTCACCTCTTCTGAGCTCGTCACAGCTTCTCGGTTTACTGTGCATCTTCCAGCTGCCTGCACGTCACTGTCACTCAGATTTCCCAGGTGAAGCCTGGCTGGGAGACCCAGGGCATGCTCTGGGGGCTGCAGGGTTTTGGTTCCCAGACCCGTTCAGGGTGACAGCGAGGGCAATGGCAGACTTTTGAAGAGCTTGACATTTAAGACGTCATAATTATAATCTCAGGTCTCTGTGCTCCTCTCCAATTAAATGCAGCAGCAAGGGACTGTCATTTCTCTATGAGTCCTAGAAATCAAAGGCAAAGGTCTCACCAAACGCACACCCAGAGAAAGCCACACAGAATGGGTAGCAGTAAATGAAAGGTTTCATGCCTTCCTGTGGACTTGTCTCCTAACATTCTGAATGAAATACTTTATGGCTCTTTGGCTTCAGAAGTGAGATCTCATTTTTTTGGTGTGACTCTTCCAGCTCCCATACAGAGTCTCCCTGTGTGTCAGGCACCGCGCCCAGCCTTCACATGCAGCATCTCATCAAGTCATCACAACAGCAGTATCGAGTTAACTCCTGGTATCATTTGCTGTCTATAGGTGAGGAGGCTATGCTCACAGAGGACAGTTGACTCATCCAGAGTCACACAGACAGGATTTTAGTCCAGGGCTACTGGATTGCACAGCCCAAACCCTGAACTACTACCCTTTCTACCTCCTGCAGAAGAAGACTGTGTATTTCCTTGAGTGTGCCCTTGTGAGTGTGACCTGAGCAATCTGAGCTGTAGTCTCCTGTTTCCAGCTCCGTGTTTCCAGCTATGACTAGAAGGAGAAGCCAGATGCTCACAGATTCATCACCCTCAAGTCCCAGGTCATTTTAGCACCCTGCATATCTCACGTCACTATCTTCTTCCAAATCTCATTTTCTCCCAGGTTCTCCTGCGGGGAAGGCAGCAGTCTCCGGACAGCTCTTCTGAACCAACTCAATGGTCTTTCTCGTACTTCCTCTACTTCAGGCCCTAAGTAAGTAGAGGTCAGGTAGGACTCCCCTCAGGGAAGCCTTACCTTCTACATCCCTGGAGTCACAGCTTCCCAGTCCCTTTCAGAGGCCCTGCTTAGCCTTGAAACATTCTGCACCTGCAGAATGTTACGAGAACACAGATTCCTACTTCCCTTTCTAAACCACCTGAAAGGAAATCTCAAAGGGTAAGGCTAGGGTCTGGATTTTTACAAATCTCCCCCAATAATCTATCTAGCCAGGGTTAAGAACTTTTTTTTTTGTAATTTTGGCCAGGGCCGGGCTTAAACCCACCACCCCTGGTATATGGGGCTGGTGCCATACTCCTTGAGCTACAGGTACTGCCCAGGGTTAAGAACTTTTGTCCAACTGGTCCACTAGACTCCAACCTCTCATTCTACAAACATTCCAACCCACAGCTCCCATCTTAATTTTCTTTCTTCTTTGCTTTTCCTTTGTGTGTGTGTGTGTGTGTGTGTGTGTGCTGCAGTTTTTGGCCGGGGCCAGGTTTGAACCTGCCACCTCCAGTATATGGGGCTGGTGCCCTACTCCTTGAACCACAGGCACCGCCCTTAATTTTCTTTTTATAATTTCAGATTAATATGAGTGTGCAGGCTCGGCGCCTGTAGCTCAACAGGCTAAGGTGCCAGCCACGTACACCTGAGCTGGCAGGTTCGAATCCAGTCTGGGCCCACCAAACAACGATGGCTGCAATCAAAAAATGGCCGGGCGTTGTGGCGGGCGCCTGTAGTCCCAGCTACTTGGGAGGCAGAGGCAGGAGACTCTCTTGAGCCCAGGAATTGGAGGTTGCTGTGAGCTGTGATGCCATAGCACTCTATCCAGGATGACAGCTTGAGGCTCTGTCTCTA
Source organism: Perodicticus potto (assembly GCA_963574655.1). Taxonomy (NCBI): domain Eukaryota; kingdom Metazoa; phylum Chordata; class Mammalia; order Primates; family Lorisidae; genus Perodicticus; species Perodicticus potto. The sequence continues at coordinate 7,968 of CAUYRH010139713.1, forward strand.
AAAAAAAAAAAAAAAAAATGAGTGTGCAGATGATTAGGTTATATTATTTGCATCTGTTAGGTAAAGTTCAAGTTGTAGTTGCACCTCTTACCAAGAGGTGTGATATAAACCTGCTTAATTTTCTTTTTTCTTTTTTTTGATACAGATTCTCACTTTGTCCCCACCCCAGTAGAGTGTCATGATGTCATAGCTCACAGAAACCTCAAACTCCTGGGTTCAAGTGATCCTCTTGCCTCAGCCTCCCGAGTAGTTGGGACTACAGGCGCCCACCACAATGCCTGGCTATTTTTAGAGATGGGGTCTCACTCTTACTTAGGCTGGTCTGGAACTCCAGAGCTCAGGCAATCCTCCTGCCTCAGCCTCCCAGAGTGCCAGGATTACAGGCAGGAGCCACTGCGCCTGGCCTAGCTTAATTTTCTTGAAGCACAGTTTGCCTCATGTCATTCTCCTGCTCAGAATCCTGGGGTGTCTCCTCAAAATCCTATACTGTTCAAAGTCCTTGGTGTGGTATTCAAGGCCCTGTCCATCTGGTCCACTTGCTCTCCTCCTAACCTTTCTCTGTAACTGTCTCCTGACCCTCCCTTTCCTCTTTAGCCCATCTGGACTTTCAGTGTCAGCTAGGCACAGCAGAGCTCAGTGAAGTGGCAGTGATCCTTTCCTACGACTTGGAGCCCTTCACTGAGAGAAATGAGGAATTAGTACTAAAGTGCCCCCTCATACTTCAGGAGCCACGTGTGCAGCTTTACATGAAGGGGATTTTGTGTGGCCTGCAGATGAAAGGCGATCTGCCAGCAGATGCCACACAATAGCAGTAATGTGTAAACCCCCTGTAGCAGGAGAGGTGGGGCTCCTGGTGCATTCAAAAGACATGATATTTCCTATTTTCCTTGCTTTTATCCAAGGACAGAGCAGACATTTAAGCACGGGGGCAAGGCCATGCTGCCAAGCGCCTCTCATGCTTTTCCATCCCCCATTCCCAGACAAAGGCAGAGAGACACTTTGGGTCTTGCTGTCGTTGTTCAAAAGGTCAAGAGTGTTTTACTAAAACTATTAAACAGTATATGTGTTTGCACACTGCATTTCCTGTAAAGAAATATCTACCCCAAAATAAAATAAAAAGTAACCATGTTGACTGAAAGCAAGATTTATTTCAGAATGGGGCCTGGAAATTATCACCTGAAAAGTGCTTCAGAGTAAAAACTGACACTAAAAACTTCTGGTTAAACACGGCTGAGTCTGTTGTGAATTTCTGTGTGCGTCCCGCCAAACTTCACTAAAAACAACTATACAACAGGAGTAAAAAAAAAATACAAAAGGTAAAAAAAAAAAATAGGAGAAGAAATAACAGCAGACGGAGGATGTCACTACGTTTTTGGAGAGTGGGAAGCAGAGGAAAGAATGGTGAGTCACAGGGAGTACAGGGAGCTGAGGCCTGAGGGGTTCCGGTGAGCAGTAGGCCAGCTGCCCGGAGTGGGACAGCAGAGCTGGGAACAGAGGACAGTGGAGCCCACCTGAGAGCGAAGCCAGAGTTGCAGGTGGGCAGATGGCGGGCCATACCTGCCTGCCCCTTCAGGAAACCTGAGGTTTACTCCCTGGAGAATTTGGGTGAGCACATCAAGCGCTGTGGAGGGTGAGTATGAGGTACAGAAATGGAAATATGGAGAGCAGGTGGAAATCTAGGTACTAAACAGTTAACTCTCAGCCCCCTTTCCTTATACTGTTTCTAGACAGCCTGGCAGCCAGGCATATTGCTCACTCCCAGGCTGGAGACTAAAGAACTCTTTTCTGGGCTCGGCGCCTGTGGCTCAACGGGCTAAGGCGCCAGCCTCGTACACCTGAGCTGGCGGGTTCAAATCCAGCCCGGGCGGGCCAAACAACAACGACGGCTGCAACCAAAAAATGGGCGTTGTGGCAGGCACCTGTAGTCCCAGCTACTTGGGAGGCGGAGGCAAGAGACTCGCTTAAGCCCAGGAATTGGAGGTTGCTGTGAGCTGTGATGCCATGGCACTCTATCCAGGGTGACAGCTTGAGGCTCTGTGTCAAAAAAAAAAGAAAGAAA
>CAUYRH010139717.1:0-10572 GCA_963574655.1 Perodicticus potto
AAAATCATTCTACTTAATCTGGATATACCTGATATTAAAATTGTAGAACATATTTATTATCAAGGGGAAATTACAAACATATTTCACTTATAAATGAGGATGCAATATCCTAAACAACATATTAACAAGTTGAATTAAAAATTAATGTTTAAGTAATGTACTTTGGTCAAAATTAAATACAATTTATGTGAGAATTAGTCACTATTTTCTTTTCTTTTTTTTTCTTTTCCTTTACCTCACCCCTCCCTCCTTCTCTCTCTGTCTGTTCTACCCTTCTCCTATGCCCCACCATGTCATTAATTGTCTTCACATCAAAGTTGAATACCTGGGATTCATGTTTCTCCATTCCTGTGATGCATCACTAAGAATAATGTGTTCCACCCCCATCCAAGTTAGAACAAATGCTGCAAAATATCCATTTTTTTGATGGCTGAATAATATTCCATGGTATACATATACCACAGCTTACCAATCCATTCCTGGGTTGAAGGATATTTAGGCTATTTCCAAATTTTTGTGATTGTAAATTGGGCTGTGATAAATAGCCTAGTACAAGTGTCTTTATAATAAAAGTTATTTTTTCCCTTCTGGATAGATGCCCAGTAATGGGATTGCAGGATCAGATGGGAGGTCTAGGTTGAGTTCTTTGAGCTTTCTCCATACTTCCTTCCAAAAAGGTTGCATTAGTTTGCAGTCCCACCTGCAGTGTAAAAGCGTTCCTTTCTCTCCACATCCATGCCAGCATCTGCAGTTTTGAGATTTTGTGATATAGGACATTCTCACTGGGGTTAGATGATATCTCAGGGTGGTTTTAATTTGCATTTCTCTAATAATTAGGGATGATGAGCATTTTTTCATGTGTTTACTAGCCATTCATCTATCATCTTTAGAGAAGTTTCTATTCATCTCTCTTTCCCATTGATGTATGGGATTGTTAGTGTTTTCTTGTGGATTAATTGAAGATCTGTATAGATTCTGGTTATTAAACTTTTGTCTCATTCAAAATATGCAAATATGCTTTCCCATTGGGTAGATTGTCAATTTGCTTTGGTTGTTGTCTCCTTGGCTGTACAGATGCTTTTCAGTTTAATTAAATCCCATTTGTTTATTATTGCTGTTGTTGCTATTGCCATGGCAGTCTTCCTCGTAAAGTCTTCCCCCAGGCTGATATCTTCCAGTGTTTTTCCAATTCTTTCTTTGAGGATTTTTATCATTTCATGCATTAAATTTAAGGCCTTTATCCATCTTGAATCAATTTTTGTGATTGGAGAAAGGTGCAGGTCCAGTTTCAGTCTACATGTGGATATCCAATTCTCCCACACCATTTATTGAATAGAGATTTTTTCCCCTAGTGGACACTTTTGTTTGGTTTATCGAAGATTAGGTGGTTGTAAGTTGTTGGTTTCATTTCCAGGTTTTCTATTCAATTCCAAATGTCTATATCTATTTTTGTTCCAGTACCATGCTGTCTTGACCACTACGGCCTTGTAATACAGCCTAAAATCTGGTATGGTGATACCCTAGGCTTTATTTTTATTACTAAGAACTGCCTTAGCTATACAGAGATTTTTCTGGTTCCATACAAAACACAGAATCATTTTTTCCAAGTCTTGAAAATAGGATGTTGGTATTTTAATAGGGATGGTATTGAATCAGTAAATTGCTCCGGGAAGTATAAGCATTTTAACAATTTTGATTCTTTCCAGCCATGAGTATGGTATGTTCTTCCATTTGTTAAAGTCCTCTGCTATTTCCTTTCTTAGGGTTTCATAATTTTCGTTATAGAGGTCCTTCACCTCTTTTGTTAGGTATATTCTTAAGTATTTCATTTTCTTTGGGGGTATGGTGAAGGAAGTTGTGTCCTTAACTAACTTCTCATCTTGGCTATTGTTAGTGTATACAAAGGCAACTGACTTGTGGACATTGATTTTATAACCTGAGACATTACTATATGTTTTGATGACTTCCAAGAGTCTTGTGATTGTGTCTTTAGGGTTCTCCCCGTATAAGATCATATCATTAGCAAAAAAGGAGAGTTTGACCTCCTCTGCACCCGTTTGGATGCCCTTTCTTTCCTTGTCTTGTCGAATTGTATTGGCTAGAACTTCCAGCACTATGTTGAATAGTAATGGTGACAGAGGACAATCTTGTCTGATTCCAGTTCTAAGAGGGAAAGCTTTCAGTTTACTCCATTCAGTAAAATGTTAGCTGTGGGTTTGTCATTGATAGCTTCAATCAGTTTAAGAAATGTACCATGTATGCCTATACTCCTCAGTGTTCTCATTAGAAAAGGATGCTGGATTTTATCAAATGCTTTTTCTGCATCTACTGAGAGGATCATACAGTCTTTGGTCTTGCTTCTGTTGATATGGTGAATAACGTTTATGGACTTGCGTATATTAAACCAGCCTTGATCCCTGGAATGAAACCTTACTTGATCATGATGTATGACTTTTTTGATGATAAGCTGTAATCTCTTGGCTAAGATTTTCTTGAGAATTTTTGCATCTATATTTATTGGTGAAATTGGTCTGAATTTCTCCTATTTAGTTGGGTCTTTTCCTGTTTTTGTTATCAGGGTGATGTTTGCGTCATAGAATGTATTTGGAAAGATTCCTTCATCGTTGATTTTTTGGAATTAATTCTGTAGTATAGAAATAAACTCTTCTTTGAGGTTTGATGAATTCTGGTGTGAAACTATCTGGACCAGGGCATTTTTTTGTTGGGAGATTTTTTATTGTTTCTTTGATCTTAGTGCTTAAAATTGGTCTGTTCAGGAGATCTATTTCATCTGGGCTAAGTCTAGGGAGTGGGTGTGATTCCAAATATTGATCCATTTCCTTCATATTGTCAAATTTCTGGGCATAAAGTTACTGGTACTATTCAGAGATACTATCTTGTCTTTCTGAGGCATCAGTTGTTATTTCCGCTTTGTTTTTTCTGTTTGAGGTTACTAGAGATTTTACCTTTTTATTTCTAGTTAGTCTGGCCAAAGGCTTATCTATTTTATTTATTTTTTCAAAAAATCAACTCCTTGTTTCATTAATTTTCTGAATGATTCTTTTGTTTTCAATTTCATTGATCCCTGAAATTTGGGTATTTCTTTTCTTCTGGGTTTAGGCTTAGATTGTTCTTTTTCCAATTCCATCAGATGACTTGTGAGTTTATTGATGTGCTCTCTGTTTTCCGAATATAAGCTTCTAAAATGATAAATTTTCCTCTCAGGACTGCTTTTGCTGTATCCCATAGATTTTAGTAGCTTCATTGTTGTTATACTCAAGGAAGTTAATGATTTCCTTTTTTATTTCTCCCTGCACCCAAATGTCATTTAGCATAATGTTGTTTAACTTCCATGCCTTTGTGAGAGGTTGAGCATTTTTGTTGGAGTTTAGTTCTCCTTTTAGTGCCTTGTCGTCTGAAAAGATGCAAGGTAGAATTTCAACTCTTTTGATCTTGCTGAGGTTTGTTTTGTGTCCTAGGATATGATCAATTTTGGAGAATGTTCCATGGGGCGATGAGAAGAATGTATATTCTATGTGTTCAGGATGGAGTGTTCTATATACATCTATCAAACACAGTTGTTCTTAGGTCTCATTTAAATCTCTAATATCTTCGTTTAATTTCTGTTTAGAGGATCTGTCCAGCTCTGAGAGAGGGGTGTTGAAGTTCCCTTTTATTATGGTGTTAAAGGATATCATATTGCTCAGACTAAGCAAGGTCTCTTTCAAGAATCTGGAAGCATTTAAGTTGTGTGCATAAATATTTAGAATTAAAATGTCTTTTTACTGTATTTTTTCCCTTGACCAATATGAAGTGACCATCATTGTCTTTTTTGACTTTAGTTGCTTTAAATCCACATGAATCTGAAAATAAGATTGCAACTCCTCTTTTCTTCTGAATTCCATTTGCCTAAAAAATTGACTTCCAACTCTTAACTCTGAGTTTTAATTTGTCTTTTGATGTGATGTGTGTTTCCTGTAGACAGCAAATAGATGGCTTGTGTTTTTTAATCCAATCAGCCAATCTATGTCTCTTCAGTGGGGAATTCAAGCCATTGACATTTATTAAGATAATTGATAAGTGTGGTAGTGTTCTAGTCATCTTATTTTGTGAAAGTCCATTGCTTAGTTTTGTCTTTTGCATCATTGTGTAAACTAGGTTCTGTCCTTTAATTTCTGGGTGTTTACTTTGCTGAAGGTAAATTGTTATGGTCAGTGTGTAGGACAAGTTGAAATATGTCCTGTAAAGCTGGTCTTGTTGTGGCAAATTTCCTCAGTGTTTGCGTATCAATAAAGGATTTGATTTCTCCATCAATTTTAATGATTAGCTTAGAGGGATATAGAATTCTGGGCTAGAAATTGTTCTGTTTAAGTAGGTTACAGATAGATGACTATTGTTTTCTGGCTTGAAAAGTTTCATTAGAGAAGTCTGTGGTCACCCTGATAGGCTTGCCCCTGTAGGTCAGTTGGTGTTTACTCCTGGGAGCCTGCATAATCTTTTCTTTTGTCTTGACTTTAGATAAATTCATCACAATATGCCTTGGAGAAGCTCTATTTGAGTTGAGGTGACCAGGGAACTGATATCCCTCTGAAAGGAGTATGTCAGATGTAATAACCCAGCCCTCTGCCTCTGCACCAAGCCCCCTACCCTGCTATTAATCCCCCAACCCATAGATTTAAAGAATATAACAAACCCTTTACCTTTCAAAGGGGAAGTGTTTTGTGTCTTAGCCCCAGTCCCCATAAGGGCAGAGGAGCTAAACTCTGGGAGGAGAGATAAGCATACAGAAGGAAGGGAGGGGTATGTTCTAAAGAAAGCCTCTGGTGCAATATCCCCTGGTGGAAAGTCCCGAGTTCCTTGGAAACTTACCCAACTCTTGTGCCTGTACCTTGTACCCCTGAACTATGTATGAACCATGTGCCTTATGACCGATGAAGTAATGAATTTGTAATGTATCTTATGATTTATGAACCAATATGTACCCTTCACCCTACGACCCTGCCTTATCTGCTATGATTAGCTTCTGTATTGTGCTACCTTGCTTTGCTGACCACACAAGAAAAATGGTATAAAAGGATTGCCCGCCTGGCATTTGGGGCTGCATGCCTTTCTGGTATCAGCCCCCCTGCAGGTATAATAAATTTTATCAATTATTGCATCAAAGTGGGGTCCATCTTTCTAGCTCCATGACTCAGTTTACTTCAAGAATCTTTGGTGATATTTGGGAAATTTTCATTTATAATATTCTCTAGAATGGCTTCCATTCCTCTGCTGCATTCTTCTTCCCCTTTTGGGATACCTATAACTTGTATGTTTGAATGCTTCATAAAGTCCCAGAATTCTGTCAGTGAACGTTCTACTTTCTCTCTCTTCTTTTTGGCCTCTTTAACTATCTGAGTTATCTCAAGAGCTTTATCCTCTATCTCTGAGATTCTTTCTTCTGCATGATTTAATCTGTTGTTGATACTTTCTATTGCATCCTTAAGTTTCCTAATTGACTGCTTCAGTTCCTTCAGCTTTGCTATATCCTTTCTGTATTCTTCATATTGTTTATCTCTAATTGATTCTGTTTTTGAATTTCCTTTTGGTTATTATCCACTTTCTCAGCAATTTCTTTCATTGTTTTTTGATTGTTTTATACTTTCTCAGCAATTTCCTTCATTGTTTTCATCATCTGTATTTTAAATTCCTCGTCTGTCATTTCTAACATTTCTTTATAGGAAGAATCCTCTGCTGTAGCTACCTAATGATCCCTAGAAGGGGTTACTCTGGACTGGTATTTCATGTTGCCAGAATTTTTCTGCTGATTCTTCTTCATGAGTGCTTTCTTGTATCATTTCCTTACCCTAATTTTCCTTTCACTTCTTTTATTTATTTATTTATTTAATCATAATTGTGTACATTGGTGCAATCATGGGGCACAATGTGCGGACTTCACTTTCACTTCTTCTTGCTCTTTAAGTTACTGTGCCACTGGCCTAAGTTTTAATGAGTCCTTTTGGTATGAGATCAGAAGGAGGAGAAGATTGAAGAGCAAGAAGGGAAAAATAATTTTTAAAAGAAAAAAAAAAGAGAAAGAAGAGGGGGTGAGTAAAAGGAAATATTGACAAAAAGAAGAAAGGCACCGAAAGAAACAGGAGTGATATAGGTATATAATAGGGTACTATGACCCAACCTTAAAGACCCCCAACCTCTGGGGGTGCTGGATTGGGTTATTCCCTTGAGGTCAACAGCTCTTTGCCAGCCAGCTCAGACACAGTACCCACCTCCACTAGGTAGAGAGGAAAGACAAAAATACTATAAATGAAACTGAAACAAACAAGGAAAAACCCTTACAGGATAAAATTAGGGGGAAAAAAACAAATGATAGGGGCAGAAACACTAGAAAAAATGAAATTCTAATTGTTAAAGAAGGCAAAAATAGAAGATTGTATTTAAACTAGAATAGTGAAAAAAAAAAAAAAAGAAAAAAATGTGAAGGAAAAATGTTGAAATTAAAAAACAAAACAAAACCCATAAATAACCCAAAACCCCAAAACCAAAAAACCAAACAGTATGTATAGCTTGCTAAATATTGACCAGGCAACAGGTGATCTTCTGAGATATAAGATATTAATCACAATGTTGATACAGTTGTCTGAGATGGAGACTGGAGGCCTCTGTTGATTTCTCAGACCCTGAAGGCTTGGAAGCCCTCTCCTCAGCCCACTCAAAAGACACTCCAAACCATGAACCTTGGCCAAGCAGAAGCTTTCCAAGGAAAGCACTTATCCCTGGGATCTCTCCTGGCGTGGCTGCCTGCTTATCTAGTGCACCAAATTCAATCTGCCTCTATGCCCCTGAGGGTCAAGGCTGTTAATCTGCCAAACACTTGGATCTCCGCACTTCCCCAGCATCTCAATCCCCACCTTTGGGCAGTTCAGTCACTAGATTACTCACTCAAGGTCTCCCTGCTGATCCCTGTGCTGCAACACACGGGGGCAGCCCACAGCTGAATGATATTAGCTCTTTTCTGGCTCAGCAGCTCAGTCTGGGGCCCCAGATGACACCCAAAGTCATCTGCACACCAGCCTAAGATCTCCCAAGGAAGTTCAATGGAGTGCCTAAGTCCAAAAAAACCAAAACAGCCCACAGGTAAGGCTTTTCCTGCTTGCAGTCTTGCTGTTGCTAAGGTTACAGCTGCAGGCAGCCTCTGACCTAACAAATGCACCTACCAGTCCTGTTTTCCACCACTTCTGTCCTCTTTGTCGGGTCCAGAAGTCTCTCACTGACTTCCTGTGTCACTAAAGGGAAGCTCTAGGCATAATACACCAGCCAGAGATGCCTGGAGTCTTCTCTCCCCACTCTCACTGCGCCTGGCTGCACAGAAGCTGTTACTTGGCCGCCATCTTCAACCTCTCCTCTGATGTTTTTGTATTTTTTTTTTTTAAAACAATCTGACTACTGGATATCTAACATTAATATTTATTTAATCTTTTTTATCATCTATTAAGGACTGGGATGAGTTGAGTTGTGTTCGCTCCAACAAGATATGTTGAAATTCCAAATCTTTTAACCTATGAATACAATTTTATTTACAAATAAGATATTTTTAGATATAATCAAGTTAAAGTTCTCGGAGTGGACCTAAATTCAATATGACTGTTATCCTCATGAGACAAGGACAATACCATGTACAGACAGAGACACACAGAGGGACACCAAATGAGGACAGGGGCCAATGACACACCTGAAAGCCAAGGAGTACCAAGGATTGTGAGAAAGAGAGAAGAAAGGATTCTGTTAGAGCCCTAAAAGGACCACAGCTCTGCCAGCTCCTTGATTTTGGACTTTTATCCTCCAGAACTGTGAGAGAATAAACTTCTGTTGTTTTAAGTTACTCAGTTTGTGGTGCTTTGTTATCTAAGTCCTAGGAAACCATTGCCTGGTTTGGTTATTTCATTGAAAGTTGAAAAATGGTGATTTTTAAATTCTATAATTTTTCTTTTTACCTCCATTTATTAGCAGCAATTCCTCTGGATGGAAAAATTTTCTTTCTTTCACTAAAGCTTTTTACATGGCCTTAAATTTTATTTAGCATAGAAAGCTATAGAATATGCTGACCTGTTTTTATTTTCCTTTTCATTACCAAATTTCGAAGTAATGAGTTGGTGCTCTAGCAACCTTCAGGGATGTCCAATGAGCTTATTTAGTTCCTTGTTTTCCTTTATTGCCCCTTTGAATGTATTATGAACTTATGAAGAGAGCTTATTTAAAGAAAAATGTCATTAATGAATTATTCTGGGTCTCTGGGTTTCTCCCAGCTGTAAATGAAATGTAGGATTGGTATCTTTTCCATGCATAAAATATATACCAAGATATTGGGTATATATTGTTAGGATGTCTAAAAAAATGCTTTCTGGGCTTGGCACCTGTAGCTCAGTGGCTAGGGTGCCAGCCGCATACACTGGGCTGATGGATTTTAACCTGGTCAGGCCTACTAAACAACAAAGACAACTACAACAAAAAAATAGGCAGGCATTGTGGCAGGTGCCTGTAGTTCCTTCCAGCTACTTTGGAGGCTGAGGCAAGGGAATCAATTGAGCCCAAGAGTTTGAGGTTACTGTGAGCTGTGATGCCATGACATTCTACTGAGGGCAACATAGTAAGACTATGTCTCAAAAGAAAAAAAATGCTTTCTGGTTCCCCAGTGGGAGTCTATAAATTCTAGTTAGGTCAAAATTGAGCTTGGCTCAGATAATTCTCTGAATACCGTATTTGGTATAGTTATAAAATATGATGGTTTGTTTATCAGTTTGATAAATCTTGCATTTATTTGGAACTATGCCATTTTAGCTGGGAGAGAATTAAACTTAAATGCACTTTCAACATTTCTATCTCAAAAACATTGTGAACTCTGAATGGAATCCCTCTTTTTGTGGGATAGATGAGCAGCAGCACAAAAAAATCTCAGCATAGTAACTAGATAGAGGTTTGTGATTATTGTAATCTTGTCTTTAAAAATAAAAAATTGGGTATGATGGTTGGTATATTTGAGGGAAAAGGACAGATTACTTAAAATTGGAAAAGTCTCAAAAAATCCTTGGTGTAGTCTTAGCTTTGTTTCATCTTTCCTCACTAAATTCAAGCTCCTTTATAGCAAGACTGTGTCTACTTATCACTATATCCCCCCAACACTCACTTAAATGGTTTCACAGAGTAGGTGCTCAATAAATAAATGAACTTAATTAGAATTCAGTGCAATTAAACTTCCTCAAAAGACCAATATACTTTAGGCAAATTTACAGCAATGAACAACATAATGTGAGAAGATGGAATGGATTCAATTACCATAAAAAGAATATATTAACTGTAGACAAAATGATGTGGAAGTACAGTGATAAAGCTGCTTATAATATAAAGTAGTTATGTCATAACATAGTATCCCATTATATAATGAAAAATGGTAGGTAATATTTCAATATGCATTTTAAAAAGTTGTGGGTGAGTATGAAATGGGCTTTATTAGTTCAATATGTAATTAAGCAAAAAGAAAGCATATGAAATATTTCAACATAAAGAGTTCAGTATAGAGAAATGCTTACAAGGTTAGACTGATGGAAGAGCAAGGAGACACAGAGGTATCTCAGAGATAGTAACTGGGCAGCAGCTACCACAGCTATGAATGAGACAAAGGATATGGTTGAGGGTGATCAGCACTTTAGAGGCCAACTCAGCACTTTGTGGAGGGAGCACTGCCCAGATCTTGCTGGTACAAGGAGCACTGCAGGAGTGGTTCTTTGAGTGCTGAAAGGACCTGGAGCCTGGAAGTGAAATCAGCTGCTCTCCTGAGGTGCAGTGTTAGCAGTGTTACTGCCAGGGTGAAGCAGACAGGAACAGTGAGCAAATAGGAGGTAGGACTTTCCTCTCCCTTCTTACCTTCCAGTCTCTGTCTAGTAACAAATGTAGGTATAAAGTCTCAGCTGAAATATCACAGTGAAAAGCATGAAAGAATGGGTTTGGAGACAGAGACAAAGGCAGAACCACAGTGATCTTGGATAAAGGGACACAGGTATGTATTTCTGTATTATTTGAAAGACTTGGGTCTGCAGTGACCAAGCTGTATTTATTTCTTATTGAGATATGATTCCCATACCCTTTAAAGAATAAAATTCATTTTTAGAAAAATAATAGTATAGTCATAAAGTTGTGCTGTTATCACCACAATCTGATTCTGGGATATTTTCATCAGCCCAAAGAAAAATTCTATATCCTGCTCGCGCTCCGCCCCTCCAGGCAGGAAGTGCCGGCGCCACCACTGTCTGGCCACAGCCCAGCGCGCTCGGCTTCGCTCGTTGTTCTTCTCAGGGCAGCCCGGTTTCTGGTGTTCGGCACCTAAAATTAAACAGCCACCAAGTCAAGGAAAAAGGCAAAGACCAAGACCACCAAGAAGCGCCCTCAGCGCGCGACGTCCAACGTGTTTGCCATGTTTGACTAGTCACAGATTCAGGAGTTCAAAGAGGCCTTCAACATGATTGATCAGAACAGAGATGGTTTCATTGACAAGGAAGATTTGCATGATATGCTTGCCTC
>CAUYRH010139719.1:0-42008 GCA_963574655.1 Perodicticus potto
AACTCAAGAACTGAGGATCTTCTATCTTGGTATGCAGGAGGGCAGACAGGAACTTTGCTCATGCTACAAGAAGAAGCTGAATCCCCATAATATACCTGCGTGCTTATAGATTGTCTTAATCTATACAGGCTGCCATTATAAAATGCCACAAGTAAGATGGTTTATAAGCAGAAATTTATTTTCATGGGTTTTTTTGTTTGTTTGTTTTTGTTTTGGTGTGGTTTTGAGACAGAGTCTCACGATGTCGCCCTTGGTAGAGTGCTGTGGTGTCACAGCTCATAGCAACCTCAAACCCTTGGGCTCAAGTGATTCTCTTGCCTCAGCCTCCCAAGTAGCTGGGACTACAGGCACCCACCATAAACTATGGGCTCTGACCACAACACCTGTCTATTTTTTTGTTGTAGTTGTCATTGTTGTTTAGCAGGCCACAGCTGGGTTCGAATCTGCCAGGCTCGGTGCATGTGGTTGGTGTTGTAACCACCGTGCTACAGGCCCCTATTTTCGTAGTTTTTATAGTTGAAATGTCAAGATCAGGATGTCAACCAATTCTGTATTTTGTGATGATTGACTTTCTGGTTTATAAAGGGAACTTCTCACTGTGTCCTCACATGGCCTATTCTGAAAGGGGAATCATGCCTTTTATGACCTAATCACTTCTAGCACAACCACCTCTTAATACCATCACCTTGAGGGTTCGGATTGCAGCATATGAATTTTGGAGGAACACAAATATTCAGACCATAGAATATAGCATTTAGTTCAACACTTGGTTGCATGGTAAAATCTGACCTAGCGGGGCAGATTATGAGAGAAAACCCATAATTGCCCAATTATTCTAACTTCCAGAAGCTATTTGCCTGAAGTCCCAAAACGTCAAATAGGCTGACAATAGTTTACAAGTAGATTTGGGGGCTTTTTGTTTTTGAAAATCATGGGGTTGCTCATATTGAACAAAACGGTAGAGAGAAAAGACGGTCCTATGGAAAAAGCAGCTTGATGCCAATAGTAGAGGAAATGAATCTCAGAAATCACAAGACTCTTCCTAACATCAAGTGTGGTGTACAGCTCCTGGAAAGGAGCCCTAATAGCTGCTACACGCTATCCAGACTCCCGTCAACCTCTTAAAGAGGGTATGTGGCAGGTTTCCTCGGTATAACAGGTAGGTCAAAAAATACTGTGCTTTTATTTCCATGGAGAATTTCTAGCAATATAGCTCATATTATTCCAATATCTGTTCTCCTATTTCCCCAACACACACGCGCGCACACACACACACACACACACACACACACACACACACTTGCCCTTCAAAGCAAACAGGAATTGTGTTATAAGCCTATCTGGGTTTCATCTCATTCATATGCAGAGACAGTCCTTACTTAACAGGGCATTTCCATATGAAGCTGGCACTTGCCACTGCATGAGAACATTTCTCAACCAGCACATAGATTTAAACCTGAAACTACACAGCTGGCTATTAAGTTATTCCTTTTGTTCCAGCTTCTGATCCTTCATGAAGTTAGATCCACCTGGAAACCAAGACTCCAGTGCACCATCATGCCAATGTAGGTCTAAGCTGTCTGACATTTTATGTCCGACAAGCTTTCTGGGCACTCATTACCTGAAGGGGCAGAGGGAGGAAGAGCTGGAGTCCTGGACATCCAGATGTGATCATGGCTTTTCCTGTGGTGAGAATGTTCCTGTGTGAGCAGGCAACACTTCCCTTTTGAAACAAACAAAACTCTCATCAATTTCCATAATACAGTTCTTCTGGGCAATTTAGACAAAAAGGAATGTTTTTCTAGAACTGTCAATTTGACCTTTGTCTGTTACCTTTTCTATGGAAAAGGACATTCTACACAACATACACTTTGTAGGTCATAATGTTTTTCTTATTTGCCCAGCTAATCCACCTGCATTTATCTGGCCATTCTGGTGTTTGTTTACTCATGATGTGCCTCTAAGGAAAACTGAAAACTCATAGAAAAAAATTGCACAATGACAGGGAATGAGGATGAAGAGATTCTTGAACTGACCTGTAATAACTCATCAAGAGACATTGAACACGGCATTGCTACTGATTTCCTGAGAATGCCAGGGTCTCTTTCTCCACATGGACAAACTGGGAAGCTCTGGGTTCATGGCTGGAGTCACCACTTGCATACTAAGTTTATTGCCTGTTTCTGGTGCAGTTTTTATCAGAGATCTTAGACACAAAAAGTGTTCTGTCTCTCGTTCTCTCTCTCATTGTGTTTATCTCTATTGTATTTCCACATGTGCTGTTGATACAGAAAATACAATTATTTATCACTGTAATTTTGCTTCCTGCAAGTTCTAATTATAACATTTCAGCAGAGTGAATCTTGATAGGATTTTCCTGTTGAATAATCTATAGAAGGGACTGACTTATTCTTGTTTCCTCAGCTACTGTATAAAAGTTACAAGGAGGGTGGGCCAAAATTTCTCCCATCAAGTACAGAGAGTTAGCAGTTAAAACAAAACCATGCACTTTACTTTTCTTACTTCCCTATTTATTTAGCACCACGTTGCATTTATTGAGTTCATTCTGGCCTTATGTATCATTATTCCTTTTAAATAATAATATAAATTATGAAAATTATTCTTCATCCATTGAAGTTAAAGGTTAACACAATTTAGTTTAAAGCATGAAATTGTTATTTTGTAGACTGAATTACTTGAAAAGAAAATCAACTTGACATTTCCCTGATGATGCTTAATTGTCTCTTGTTACCATATTTATTCTGCACAATCATTGTGTGTGGCACAGTGAGTTCTGCAAAGGGGTAAAATCATAGTAGAGTCCTCTGTGTGTCTTGAGATTACCATCTCAAATCACATATCATATAAAAAATGAACTGATGTGAAAGTATCCCAAATACAAAATAATAAGCAAAAAGTGCATTAGATTATATTTGGAATATTGAATAGAAAATATGACCTATCTGAGTATATTAGATTTTTTTTAAATAAATGTCACCTGAAAAGGCTATTGTTATTTCTGCTGGATTTCATATGTGTTCTTATATTTCATTTTTAATTTCTTCTTGAAATTTAATTTTGTCTTTTAATTCAATCTTACAAATAACCTGGTTGGCTTGGGGAAGGGTGACGACAAAAGAAGAATGTACTTTTATTGGTTTCAAGTGAATACATTTTGGGGATTTCAAATGAGTACATTCGAATAGTGAATAGAGTAGCACTATTTGGGCTTGATAGAGAAATCATAGATAGCCCAGGGGCTTGAGAATTAACATTTTAGTGAGTGAGAAATTTTGCAATGACCTTTTCCTAGAGAACTCAAGATAGGCAACCATCAAAATTTAGTCACCTACTCTCATCAAGAGTTTTTCTGGGAACAGTATTAATTAGACAGTGGAATTCCTGGAAGAGTTGGTGCTTTTGGTGTAAAAGCAATCATTTTCTTTGTCTGTATTTGTTATTACTGCAAAATTGTTAGCTCAAGAAGTTTCATTATTCATGCTGTTGATTTCCTGCTGTTTATCAACATTTCCTAGCTCTGTGCCATTCATCAGTTAATGCTATTGAAACTGACCCCAGTTTAACATACAGCATATTAACTTCTAACGTAAATTATATTTTCTGTAATTTCACATAAAAATCAAAAATTGTACTTTGTGAACTTTATTCTGGCTTCATTCATGAAAGTAGTCCCTACCATTCATGTATGTATTCCAAGAAAAGGAATTCTTGGATTATTCAATGTGCAATAATTTCAAATACATATTCCATGTTCTAGGTATTTAAAAACTAGTAAATGATATAAAAATGTATAGAAATATTAAAACAGCATACTATAATGTATATGAATTATTACAATTTGGTGGGTATAAAGAAGAAGAAATCATAACCTATTTGTGATGTAATTCTAAGAATCTTAGAAGTTCTAAGAACAAATACATATTTCAGTTATGCCTTAAAGCATTTCAATACACAAATAGAGATGGAAATCGTAAGGAATGAAGAGAGGTTATCTGGAAGCGTATTCTAGTTAGAGTAGAGAACATGAAGAACTGTTTGCCATTGGAAAGCTTAAGTCACGTGTGGAAAATGGGGGCAGCACATTTGGCTGGGCTGCTAGAGCTTTCAATGTCTGCATCAGAATAGGCAAAGATAACTTTGAAAGATGCCACGTCATAGATCTTGAACTACACAGAGTTTGGAATTGATTTAAGAGGTCATTAAAGGGATGTGAATGTTTCTTAGAGGAATCGTGTCACAATTCTGTGAGCAAAGGAATGCTATTTGAGAATAGTCTGCAAGATTTATGGAGATTACAGGTCAGTCTTTGTGTTTGGGAACACAATCTTCTGCCTGTTTTGATGTGCCCATTTTCCCCACATGACCATATCACTGTTTCCTAAAGGAACAGAGTTATAATTAGCCAAGAACATGAAATGGCATCTCCCGCACAGACGTGTACTTCCATCCACTGAGCGCCTCTTGTTTGCTCAGGACCCACTCCTCTTGTTCCCTTCCGCTTTCCCCTCCCAGCACCAGTACTCCACATTCCTTATGCAACATCTATTCTACCATATTCTTTGTCCTTATCAATTCTTTCTCATTTAAAAATATTCATTTTTGTGACATGGTAATCTCATTGAAAAGAAGGATTAAGGGATTCATTTAATTTCATTGTTAGGTACTGTGAGTGGCAAAAAGAAAATGGAAGCAAAACTTTAATGGCATTTATGGAGCTAAAGCAAAACTAAGACAGAAGATGATAATTTCCATAAGATCCATCTAGCCATCTTGTGAAAGTCGTCACACAAATATATGATTATATATATAACCACATATATATGGTACATACGTATACACACACATACACACTGAAGAGAGAAAAACAGGGCATTCAGAGGAGAAAAAAATTACTTTTCTCAGGATCACAAGGGAAACTTTGGTATTAGATACCACATTTGACCTGGATTTAGAGGGAAGCGCAGAATTTTGTCAAACTGATACAGGCAGGAGATGGTTTGTTTTGGAAGGGATGTTATTCAATATAAAAGTTTGGGTTAAGTAAAAGAATTTAGAGCCACTCAAGACATGGTTAGAGTAGGAAAAGAGCTTAATTTTGGCTAAAATATAAGGGGCATATTTAGAAATATCTGGAAGCAAAGGTTATGAATTTTGAAACTAAATGATGAAGGGGAAGCTGTTCATATATTTTAGAAAGGATATGAACACTCTTTGAAGATATTTGTAGAGAGAATTTTAAGATTATTATGGAAATTCATAATATTAATATTGATACAAAAGGTAATTGGAGAGGACACGACCACAACTTTATATATATATATATATATATATATATATATATAAACTTTGAAATTGTAGAAAATAGTAGAACAAAAGAATTAAACAAGAAGTATACAGCTCTTCACAAAATAATACAGATTAATTTCTGTCTGCTGTTACATAAAAATTTATTTAAGAGCCATCAAAGTATGTTTTGTTTATTTCAAAAGATTGTTGACGGTTAGTAGATAAGAAAGTAAGGTTACATGCATAACTACTTTCAAAACAATGTACTTGATGTTTTTAATGCCCAGTTTTTGTGTTACACCTTGAATGAATATTGGCTTTTTAAATAAGGAAGGACTAATATTTATGGGACACCACTAAACATTTTGCCTTGTTATGTATTATTTCATTTTATTCTTAAAATACCATGAAAAAGATATTAGTCACTTATTTTCTAGATGAAACAGAAACTACAGGAGATGAAATGAATATTGAAGCTAACACAGCAGCTAATTGACCATTAAAATGTCCCAGCAAGAAGGCTGATGGCAGTTTTGGTGGAGGCAAAGAAAGAATTTCTAAGCATGCAAATTTTTGCCTTCAGAAAAAAGTATTGGGAAATTATTATTGGGAAAATAAAGTGTGAAGCTTCCTGAACTTACTTCCTGTGCTTGTGTTATTAATTAATATTCAAATGTATTGAAATTGAATACATGCAAATTAAGCAGACTGGTTCTATGACATAATATCAAACATTTTAGGGATTCAAATTATTTCCAAAATTACACATACTTTTTTCCTTCTACGCATGATATAATTCTGCCTCTGTTCTGACAGAGACTCAAATCTTAAGCATCTCTTGCCCTCTTTACTGATTGACTGGAAAAAAGAAATCTTGGTCTTGTTTTGAGAAAATGAAAAACAGAAAAAATGTTTGATCTGTTGTCAAATGGACACCATAAAACCTTTGTGTGGCACCCAGCTGAGGATTTCTCTTCTAATTTCAAAATTTTCATAGTATGGTGATGATTCCAATCACATCACAGACAACACAAAAATCTTACTATAACAACATGAGGGGAAAAAAAGAAACGTCTCTGGTGTCAGTATTATTTCCATGCGTGAGAAAAGAAAGCACATGCTTAGTAATATGGGTTGAAATACCGAAAGGCAGCCCATGAATGCAAACCCAATTTTTAAGGTAAGCAATAAACTACTTGATCATTTCCAGGCATGTGGCAGACTTTCAGCTTTCTCCACCTCAATATAATAAGAGTAAAGTGTCTGCATTATTTGGCTGCTTCTGAAAGATGGTACAAAAAAGAGAATCCATAGTGCAGCATTTTAACAGGATGCTTTTTAGCTAATCATTTCAGTGTGCTGTTTGCAGAGAGCGCTAATATTGTTAACACCAAACTAAAAAGGAACTTGACGATTTACAGCTCACAATTAAAAGATTTATCAGATTATCAAGCTTTCAAGCATAATTTCAGTTGAGAATGCCAGTGTCCCAAAGGAATGCAGAACAATTGCCTGGGGCAGGACACTTACAGCATGGACTGCTTTGCAGAGTGAATCACGGTATCTTTTGTGCACCTAAGGTTTATACATGCTGTTTTCCAACAAGGAGACTGAGAAAGAGGGAAGGAACTTGTGGTTGAGAAAGTAATACCTCCCTGTAGACAGATTCCAAATTATTATGCATTTTTGAATAACTATAAAAAATTGATTTTTGTTTTTTAAAAGAGATTCGCTTTAGGAATTTGGTTGTTACCCAACCTAACTTTACCTCCTGAGGTTTGAGGATGGTGGTAACTTTGGAAAGACCAAGAATGTGTGTGACTGGAAAAAACAGCTATTTCTGCAATTGAATAATCAGCCTACAAGTCAAAACGAAATTCGAAATTCATCCAGAGCCTTTACAAAAGAGAGTTAGTCAGAAGCAGAGGTTGGCATCGTCACAAAATATAAAACCTTCATCAGTGTTATTTAAAGAAATTTCGAAAAGTTTTATGCCAATCAAGGTCCAATGCCAAAACCTCCAACAGGAATGTCTGTATCTCACTGGCATCCCTCTGTGGAAAAGTGGCAGCTCATCCATCTTACCTCTTGCCTTATCCTATGGGGAAAATATAAGAAAAATGACTGGGATGACTCGACTTAGATTCATTCCTGTGCTCAAGCATATAATGCTATAGCTATAAAGGTATAATTGAGGGTTAGAACATAAGATTTTATGGATTAATACATAATCCATTTTCTACTTGAACTTGAAAATGTTTTCCTCTCAAAACCACATAATTTGATCCCTTGAAAATAATTTTAAAGATGTATTCTAGGCCATACAGCCAGTAATCTAGTTGCACACCAAATAAAAAGATAACAACAGGAATATGTGCTGACTGAAGAGAATCAGCTGGCATCTGTAGGGAAAGCACAACTTCATTGCCCCTTTTGAATCACGCTAAGCATCATGAAACTTTTTGTGGTTTGCTTCTTGAGTTTCAAAAACTCCTTCTTGACCCAGTGCAATTACTAATTTGTTTTGTCACACAGGGGTGGTTATTATTCTCAGGACGACTTTCTGAAATGAAGTGGAAGGTGTTCAGGGTATTTGTACTGAATAATATTGTTAATACCAAACAATATTTTCCCAGTAGAACCTAGTTTTCTACAAAATTATTATCTCCTATGGTGATGGTAAGCCAATTATGTTAATTAAACTATATTCTCAGTCAAAGTTAATAAAACATACCCAAATTGATATATAGCAGCATAGTCCACAACAATTTTAATTTATATTTTATTTCATTGGCCATTCCTCAATACTATTGCAAATGTAAACTGGGCAAAATTAAATAAGAACTATATTAAATAACCTGCATTACAGACAGAAAAGCAAACCAAACATTTTCAAATAATTATGAATAATTACTAGGCAGTACTCCTCCTTTATCCTTGGGGGATATATACCAAGTGCTACATATACTATTTTTTTTGTTTGTTTGTTTTTGTTTTTACTGTAAATACCTGCCTATGATAAAGTTTAATTTATAAATTAGGCACAGTAAAAACATTGCTACAATAGCTAATATAACATAGAGTAAAATAGGCCAGGTGTAGTGGCTCAGACTTGTAATATGAGAGCACTTTATGAGGTCAAGAGAAGAGATTTATAAGGTCAAGTCCGACTTGGGCAATATATTGAGTCCTTGTCTCTATCAAAAGAAGATGTTAGCCAGGAATGCAGGTTCTTGCCTGTAAACCGTTTAATTGAGAGGTAAAGGTCACTTAAGCTCAGGATTTTGAGGTTAAAATGAGCTCTGATTATTCCACTTGTGCCTGGGCAACAGAAGATGCTATCTCAAAAAATGAAAAAAAATGAGAAGAAAAAGAAACAATAATGACAATATACTATATACTATAGTAAAAGTTTTGTGGATGTGGTATCTCTCTCAAATCCTTATTGCACTATATTTGCCCTTTTTCTTGTAATAATATGAAATCATAATGATGCCTAAGTGATGAAATGAATTGAGACAACTGGTGTAGACATTTTGAGGTGGCATGTGGCTACAATTGACATTCTGAAGATATCTGCTTTGATGGTTCTGGATGTCATCAAGCCAGCAATGTTGATGGTTGTAGTTGTGAGCAGATAATGCAGAAGACTAAGTAAGAATGGGGAGCACACACATCATGGATACACTTGAGGAAGGGGTGAGGCAGGTCTCTGGAAGGTCAAAGTAGGACAGTGCAAGATTTAAAACACTGCTCAGAATAGTGCCCAATTTTAAAGTTATTAAGCAATTATTTCTGGAAGTTTTCATTTAATATTTTCAGACAGCAGATGACTGTAAACTATAGAAAACAAAACTTCAGATAAGGAGGACTACTGCACATATGTGGACTACACTTTTAAATATTTGTAGCACAAATGAGTATGTTATTTGTTACCATGTCTTCAATTTTCACCCAGAGCACCTTTCAAATCACTGATTGTGACATTAAGATTTAAGGATAAAACAAAAATAAGAAAATCAGACCAAATTAAAAGCTCACGTATGAACACTTATTTTTGTGTGAGAGGTCAAATTAAAAATGTAGTACAACTTTATTACTTTTCCATTTTTTCAAAGAGGCTGAGCTTTGTTTGAGAGGTTGTTTGTCTTAGGAAATATCCTCTCTGAGAAAAGGTTTTGCTCCTCAGAGCAGAGAAAACTAGGACAGACTTGGATATAGGTAAGAAAGGACAATTTAATATAGATAAAATAAAATGAAAGTGATAATCTTTAAAAAATTAATTTCTGGTCTTTATACTTTAAGTTTTTTCAAGTTAAGAAGGCTTGACTGGTAGTCTAATTGATCGAGTTTGAACATGTTCTTCTTGTCAGTATTATTTCATCTTCAAAAATAAAAGTTGGCTCCTGGGTATTCCAATATTTCCACTAGGATAGGAGAAGATAACAGTGCCTAATGTGATGCTTATTATTTAGTAAATGGATAAAATAATGCTAAGAGAGCTCTGAAGAGGAGTTGTATACCCAACAAAATTACCTTCCAAATGGATTTTTTTACATCATGAACCTTTGGACAATGAGTGTTGTCATTTACTTACATCATGCTTAGTAATACAGTTATTAGTAGAATGTAATTCTTAGACAAAAAGGAAACCTCTATAGTGTAATAAAGATACATTATTCAAGAAACAGAAAGGTAACTAAAAACTCCAGGAAAAACAAAAGACAATGGAAAAGTAATAAAGTCATAATACAATGCAAAATAAAATGTAGCAGGATTTTAAGAAGATACAGTCTAAGAATAAAGAAATCCTTCTGACTTCTAAAATAAGAATGTTCTTCTCTGTGGAATCAAGTGACATGCTATTTGACATGGTAATAAGCAATGTAAGAAAGCTTAACAATGTCAGCATACATATTAGATTCCAGCTAAGAGTAAATGTAAACATAAAGCACAAAAATGTTTGTTTTGCTGAATAGATATGTTATTACTTCCATCCATGTTACATTGCTATACATAAGTATATTGATATATATTGTATATGTAAATTATATTGATTTATATCAATTCATTTTTAACTTAGTAACATAAAAAGTGTATTTAGTGAGATGGCAAATACAGCAAAGCAGATAGAAAGATAGAAGGAAAATCAGGAATAATAACATCATCAGTCTTATCTAAAGGAAAATAGAAACACATGTTAAAATCCTTTGGAAACAGAGTTTTATGCTTATCAGTTATAGAAGTAATCAATATGTGTACTGAAAAGTACAATATACATGAAGTAAGTAATGTTATAACATATAGTATATGATAGGATACATGTAGGATATAAATTGTTAGATATTTTTATATGGCATTATTTACCTATAATACATATCATGTATTGTAAATAATATCATAGTTATATAGGTAATATATATATATATACCTATATATTATATTACTTATATATTACCTACATAATATATATATTACCTATATTATATAGGTAATATATGTAATATAGGTGTATATTATGTTTTATATATATTATCTATATTATGTATTATAATATTATATATAACCTATTTTGTATATATTATAATATAATATATATTACATAATATATTACCTATATTATATATTATAATATTATATTACCTATATTATATATAATATATAACATATATTACAATTTTAATATGTTATAATTATATATATTATAATATATGAGTTATATATATATAGGCAATACACAACTTATATATTACCTATATATTATATAATTATATTATATAATATATAATATAATTATATAATTAAATTATATTATGATATTCTTTACAATACACAACTTATATATTACCTATATATTATATAATTATATTATATAATATATATTATATAATTATATAATTAAATTATATAATATATAGGTAATATATAAGTTGTGTATTGTAAAGAATATCATAATTATATAGGTAAATATATAAGTTAAATGTGACATAATACTAAAAGTTTGAAAGTTATAAGAACATAGTAGAAGTGAGTGAAATCATGAATAATCATATAAAGGATCAAATGATATTGTGATTAGGAGGTTATGGAATCCGTACAAGACATGTCTCTTGTTTTTACTTTTTATTTCTCTGTGTCTTTCTTTCTAGAAAAGTTAAGTAAGATAACTGCTTTGTATTAGATTAAAATTTATCTTAATTAGATAAAATAAATACCTTTTTCTATAAATTTCTGGAAAGCTTTTTAAAAATGCAGATGTGCTATTTTTATACACATTAACTGTACTGAGTTATATTGCTTATTTATTCCCTGCTTACTTTTATTTTATTCCACATTATATCTTCAAAGAAATTTCCATGTTGCTATGATTGAATTTAATTCAGAGTTTCTAATAGCTTAATGAGATTCCATATAAAGCTACACTATTCTGCTTACTAATTCCCCAGTGGTGGTCACATACGATGCCTTCGCTGCTCTGCTGCCACAAGTAATACTGTAATGAGTATTTTCATAGAGATCTACTTGGGGATCTTTTCAAGAATATTTCTGGAATGTATAACCACAAAAATTAGGTCAGAGAGCAAATACTGTTTTATTTCTCTGTATCAGCAGAATCTTACCCCAAATTTATATTACCAACATGTAAAAATGCATCAAGATTTCTGCTTTATCACATCCCTATCAGTCCTATTCCTATTTTATGCATTTTTCCAATTCGATAGGTAAAAAGTAATATACTACAAATTTTTTAGTATTTTTTTCAGCTAACTCAAGTTGCAGTTAAATATAATCACAAGCTCTTAACCACTCCTGGAATCAACTAACTGAGACTATTTCCCCTATTTGCACCTGGTTTTGTGACTTGCTTTAAACCAAAGATCGTGGCAGAAATGATACTATGTCCCTGTGAGCTTCCTCTTTTGTTCTCTTCAATCCTTGAACCACAATATGAGGAGGAGATGTACGTAGATGGAAAACTGTCCAGATAAAGTTTGAAATGGGTGGCTAGCCCTCAGCTTTTCGAACCATCCCGGCTGATGTTCCAAATATGTGAGAAAAGCCAGCTTTAACACTGTAATTGTAGACAAAGTCCAAGATACATGCAATTGAGTAACAAACCAGTCATTATGACATGAGATAAAGAATGAATTATTTTTGTTTCAAACTTATAAGCTTTTGGTACTGTTTTATGTGACATTACATAAGTGAGACATCTCATTAAAAGTGAGTTTGATCATATCTTTATCTACTTGTTAGACATTCTGATTCCCCTCTTTGTGATATCCCTTTTCATAATGTGTAGTCCTTTATCCTAGAGATTTATACATTTTTGCTTGCTGATTTTCAGAAATTTCTTTTTTTTGTAGCTGTTAATCTTTACTATGTTTTAGATGTTATAGTCTCCTAATTTGTGAATCAGCTTGTGATTTTGTCTATAGTGTCCTTTAGTGAACAAAAATACTTTGAGAAAATAAAATATTTACTGGTTTTATTTCTGATGATTTCTGAAAAAAGCAAATGAGTGGGTAGAGTCCATTGCATTCTTTTATAAACTTTTTGGAAATTTATGATTTTTTTAACAATATGGCACTACTTATATAAATATTTAACTCAAGCAATGGTATTTAAATAGAAATCTTTGCCTTGGATATAGTGAAATATTAGGTAATATTGACTTTATATATCAATCATTAACTTCCCATTAACCAAGACTGCTATCTGGATGAGATAATTTCTACATTGTAGAATGCTCATGGTGCAGTAATAGAAAGGATCTTATTTCTATTATTTATAAAATAGGATTTTATTAAAGTGAAATGAGAAAGAAAGATGTTTGTGCTCCTTCGTTTTCAGGAAGTTGATTTTATGCAATATTTACCTATGAAACAAGGATTCAATAACTTGGATATGCTGTAACTATAGAAGTGTTCATTTGCTGTGGCAAGGATTTTTCTTGTAATAGTAATCACACAAATATGATATTTTCATGAACTAAATACCTGTATCATTCATGGTCTCAAGAACAATTTGTACCATGTATCACTATAGACAGAGAACATATTAATGAAATCTGATCCTACAGCTTATTCTGAAATTTTTTCCTGAGTTTTTTATTGTTTTCCAGAGCACTCATTGGAATATTTCTGTATTTATGACCCAACATTACTTACTTAAAACCAAGAAAGATGACATTTTGGTGGTTATTAGATGATTTATCAAGGTTTCAAGGTTTCCTTCTTCTCCTCCCTAATTTGGATGGCAATAGAGTTCTAAGAATGTTGTCTGGAAACGATGAGCTGATTTAATTCTGGAAGACTTTGCTTCCCACCCAATCTGTTTGTGCAGGACACACACAGAACTTGATGTCAGCTACTCATTCAGTGTGGGTTTCAGCCATGTTTATCTTCCAGAGACCTCACAGCAGCAACTGATATCTCCTGACCACAAGATTTGATTATTGTAATTCCCAGTCTCTAGATCTTCGTACAGAACTTTCCCTTTCTTTGGGGATAGGTTCAGAGTTTATGGTGTGCTGATTTCTCAAGAATCAGCTCTGGGGATTTAGTAAAATTTTGTAAATAATGGAGCTGATGTGTAACATTATTAAGGATCAATAAAATTAATAAGTAATAATGTGATATACAGGATGGACAGTTCCTCTGGTAACAATTTCCTGTGATAAAATATATGGATTTATGAGTGAGAAAGGATGCCAAAAAGTCATTTTTTAAGCATCCTGGCTGCATTTGAAGCATCCCAGATATATGTGGTTAATTGCATTGAAAGATAACTTTGCTTTTATAACTGGTAGGCCAAAGCTTCATCATTGTAAGAATTCAAAATTTGAACAAATTTGTTTTTAACATAATTATAATGACTTAAATCCTAGAAGCTTGACAAAAAGAAACTTTTTTTGTCAAGGATACTCCAAAGGAGTGACTCATATATTTTAGAAAAACAATCTGCTAATGTCTCAAGCAAGGTGCACCATGTTCTTCCTTCTAGATAGCTTCCCTTAGCGGATGTGTCCTGACTTTAAAACTGCCTGAAGGAGCTTCCCTGTCGGTAATGCTCTCACGACCTTGATGTTTTGCCAGATCATTTTGAAGAATTTAGCCTACTGATGTACTCAGAATTGCCAGTTCCTGAGAAGTGAGAGCAGGGTTGGTTTCATGCTACATTAACAGCGGGCTTTAAAAATCACTCAAGAAAACCATCTACATTAGTCGGCTATTGCTATGTAACAAGCTAATCTAAATTGTCATAGACTTAAAATTATTAGTATTTATAATGTTTATGAGTCTGTGGATCAGCTGGGCCATGAATTTTTGGTTGCAACTATGCTTTCTCATATGTCGTGTCTATACACAGATAAAAGAGGTGGATGAATTTCCTCATTGGGTCTATCTCATGTACTGGGGTCATTTTGCCATAGGGTGGCCTAGGATCCCCTTGGATTAGATAACTGGGCTCTGCTCATGTAGTATCTTGGATTTTAGTAGCTAGTCCAGACTTATTTTTCTGGAAGTAGCAAGTTCCAAAGAGGAAAAAGAGAGAAAGGAAAAGCACGCAAAACCTTTTGAAATTTAGGTTTATGATAAGTACACATGAATCCTGAAGCATTGTCTTTGTCAAAGTAACTCACAAGACCAGCTCAGAGCCAGCTCAGGAGGGAACTATAAAGTTACAGGGTCAATAGGTGGGCGACACGGAGGCCATTAGTTTATTGATTGAGGCCAAGAATTCAGTCAATTAAAATACCACATTATCAACAAAGCCTTGACTGTTGTTTTTCAGCACACTAGTCTTTGGAGCCTCTGATACTCTGTCAGTATGTATTATTATTATTATGAATAACAATATAATTGTCCGCCAATTGCTTTACATAGGCAAGAGACCCTAGACAAAACATGTTTGGATTGAAATGATTATTGTTATTTTTTTTTGAGACAGAGTCTCACTTTATCACCCTTGGTAGAGTGCTGTGGCATCACAGCTCACAGCAAGCTCCAACTCCTGGGCGTAGGCAATTCTCTTGCCTTGGCCTTGCGAGTAGCTGGGACTACAGGTGCCTGCTACAACGCCCAGCTATTTTTTCATTGCAGTTTGGCCAGAGCCGTGTTTGAATCCACCAGTATATGGGGCCAGTGCCCTATCCTCTTAGCCACAGGTGCTGCCTGAAATGATTATATTTTTATACAGTATTTGTTAAACATATATGTTAGTTGATCAAATTTAATATCACAGCAGTGCTTTGTTATCTTTCACTTTAGGAGAAAGAATATGAACCTTGGAATTAAACAGAACTGCTTTTAATCCTGGCTTTATCTCTCCCGAATATGCTGAATTTGTGTGAATTATTTAATCTCTCTGAGCTTTAGTTTTCTCAGTGGTAAAAATGAGAATTGTTGTTTTTAAATTGAAAAGATTGCCTGTATTTGTTCTTGAAATAAATCGAATACTTTGTCCATGCTTGTTTCTCTTCCTTCCTATCTCCTCCAACATAGCCATCATCGTATCTCCTTGCTTTTGACACTTTATATTCAACAACATTAACTGTAGGGACTCCTTTCTACTCCCTTTATTGATCCTACCAATTTACATCCTTTGGCATATCTCTAAAGTGGAGCAAGACTATTAGCATTTTAGGTGGGAGTTTTTACAGTGCTGAATTCCCTCATCCTTCAAGAATACCTAAGATACTTACCTCCCTCAACTAGTGCTGGCATCCACCCAAAGTGTGTTATCTCTAAAATACCCTCCATGTTTCCAAACATATTATCATGGGATACTTACACCTTTAATTAAGAATAATACCTCCTATAGTCTAAATTTTATACTATCAAACCATTAAAACTCTTCCACCCATGCTATTGCACATTTTTAATTCCAGTTACAGTACACTGTAATTCAGATTTCTAGGAGTAAGAGAAAGAAAAAAATATTGAAGAAGAAAGTGAAACCTAGAGGTTGCTGTCTTCATGCTCTAGACAGAGCTGTGACCTGGAGCACACCTGGTATCTAAAATGTCTCCTGTATACTATTGTTATCTATTAAGATGTACAAAACTCTCACAATATTATGGGCATATTACTAAGAACATAATTATGATGTTCTTTTCTCTATGTTCTTTTGTACAAAATAACTTATCTAATTACTACTGCACGGATTACAAGGGTGAGAGATAATGAGAAGATTCAAAAACCTTTAAAGTCTAGGAAATGTGGAAGTCAGTGTGGAAAGGGGAACTGACCATCATAGGAGAGCCAGGTTACAAATACATTAGGTATCTAGAGATTGTGGAAGATAGGAAGCCATCAAAAAACATCAAAATAGACATCGATTAATTTAAATTATGTCCAAGAGCAGCACTTTCTATATTTCACACCAAATAAATCAATAGCTTTTCAGGAAAGCCAGCTGGTAAAAAGGCAATCTTTTACACCCTTAATGGCTAAGATTGATCATTGGCTATTTTGGTTCATAAACTGGGTGAAGCCTTCCTCTTTCAATCCTCATAAGACTATGTTCCCCTTCTTAGAAAAAAAAAAAAAGATGTCTATTTTAGCCAATTTGAAAGTTAAGGGCTTGGGGTACAAAACTCTAGAAATGTGTTTTCCTTATTATTTGCCTCAGACATATGGGCCTAAATTCCACTAATGCTGATTACCCTGCCTTGAGTTCTGTTCTCATAGGAAACAAGACACGGATTCATAAATTCAACAAACGAATTTCCCCAGCCAGGTACGATTTATGGCCTTTTCAATCCTTTTTCTTTTTTCGAATTTATTTTTAATTGTATGGGTACATAATAGTTGTATGTATTTATAGGGTTCATGTGATGAATTGATAGAGGTGATGACAAAATCCCCATGGTAACTACTGGTTTGCCTAAGCCAAATGTGGTGGCCCTATTTCCCTTAGGAAATAGGGTGATTGACTTAATATGAGTCATGTAATATGTGGTACGATACTGGCCAATGAAATATAAGATGCTTTCTGGGTTATTCTGAAAGTTTTGTTTGTTTGTTTTCTGGGTAGGGAAATGAAATACCACCTATAACATCTGAAATTGCAGCAACCTCTCTTCCCGTTATGTCAGGAGACAACCTGTGATACGGAAGATGGCAAGGCACTTCGCCACGTCTTTAGGCTACCTAAGTAAGCAATTACAAGATGACTTACCTCAGAACATTTTTTAGCAGAAAATACTCATTTCTGTTGTTGAGCTGAAATTTTTAAAATCACTTTTAGCTTAAAACTTCTTAATAATCACTAATATTAGGTATTTGAAGAGCTTGTAACTTTTAATGTCATACACGTTAACACAGACATTCTGGAGAACTCTTTTGCTTTTTAAATATGTTTCAAACTCATTAGAAGAAAAAAGAATATGCAGCTCTTTTTAACTACAATAGAACCACCATAAACTGACAACTCAGGGACTTGTAACAAACCAAGTAACATACAGAGGTGGTCAACATAAAGAGCTAAGTCTGCTGTACTGATATATATACATGTGGTGCTTGTCCAGTCTATGAAAATAAGGTCAACTTAAGGAGGTGGTCAGTGTAGGAAGGTAGTCAACTTTGCAGGTTCTACTATATTTCCAAAGGATGTAATCTGGAAGACTGTCCAATGTTTTATGAGACTAGTTTGTTTCTGGGCTAAGAAAATTAGTTTCTTCCCTATAAACTTGCCCAGATGTAGATAAGTTTTAAGAAAGAATAAAATTAAGTTGCTGGAAGCAACCAAATATACTGGACAATAATTTGAGCAACAAAATGCTTTAAGATACTCAATAGAGTCTTCAAAATGAATATTCTCAGGTTGATCACCTAAGGCTATTATGTAACTATTATGTAAATAATTGTCTTTCGATATTATTAATATTTAATTAAGTGCAGAGCATTGAATTAGATATTTTTCCTTTCAAGGGCTCCTACCTGTGAAAATATATATATTAATAATGTATAGCTATTAATATCATACTTCATATACAAAGCCAAGATATTATGATTGGTAGAAAGGAGGCTATGATAGATGTAGGGAGAATCTGGCAAAGAGATAAACGAGAACTGTCACAGAGAGAATAAAAGAAAATAAACTGTACTTGAAATTTTAAAACTGGAGAGAATCTCTTAATGTGTGAATTATTTGTGCTGCAAAAGGCAAGTAAAGTATGAAGGATAGAATAAAATTCAGAGTGCTTTAAACTCTACAGCACTGATTTTTCGGTGTAAGAATATGAGACGGAAAGGAAGCAAGTAGATCATATATTGTTTCTACATACTGCTGTGCTAGTGAATTCATTCCTGATCTGAATGGTAAGAGCAAATGCGTGGGGAATGAATAATAGCATGACATAGCTAATTAATGCCAGTTCAATCCAAGCCTCTTAGGCAATCATGCCAAATTGTGCAGTGCGATGGGTGTTTTTCATGTGACTGTGGTGTATGGGGGATTGATCTGAGAATGTAAAGATGGCATCAAACTACCGGGCCAGTACTAACCACTCAGCATTATCGTCCTCACAGAATTACAGCTTTTTAATCTGGCACAACTGCCACAAGACTTAACATTTCTGAAATACTATCATAAAATAGAATTCTGAAATAACTAGCTCATCAATCACTGACATTCCATGCTGCTTCCCAGAATTGGAAGCACATATGCAAGTATTTTGAATCTCCCTAGTGGAAAGAATCCTTTTTAAATTCTTCATTTTATAATCACGCATGCTGGGTCTAAATGACCAGGTAAGAATTTCCTGTTTTTAAGAGATTATTAAGAATTGAGTGAAATATTTATGAATATGAATTAGGCAAAGTGGAGAGTTTCTTCAAAGTAGTTGTTAGACATCATATTGGCAAGTCATCCAATTATATATCCATTAACTAATTCTGAGTAGAAGATTTTTCTACACTGATAATTTCAAGCCAAACTTATTTAGCAAATGTTTCAAGGATGCATTAGAAGATACATTCTCTGTTATTTGCAGGTAAAGTTTTTAATATTTCGTTTTGAATCAACCATAGTAGTTATATTATTCAGATCATTATTTTTGTATGACATTGTATGTTTGTTCGAAGAATTGATAGAAGTGTATTCCTATAAACTTTCATCCCTCAATATCCTTCCATCGGGGTTTTGATCCAGGACATCTCATGGACGCCAAAATCCACCGGGCTCAAGGGCCTAATATAAAATAGTGTAGTATTTGCATACATCCTAGGCAACACCCCCTTATTCTTTAAATATTCTCTAGATTACTTACAATACCCAACATAGTGCTTATATCACTTCATTTGAACAGATTCAATGTAGTACCAATACATAGTAACTTTGAATTTTTCTTTTTACAACTTTGTGAAATTTTCCTCTGAATATTTTTCATCCAAATTTGGTTGAATACAAATCATGGAACCACAGATACAAGGGGCTGATTTTATATAAAATATATATCCACTTTTATATACAATAGTTGTTCTCACATTGCCTGGGATTTGAGGGACATATTACCTGTAATATTTATACAATTCACAGAGGTAAGTCCCTCCCTATCTGTACAAGATACATCCTGATATCACCAATGGATGCCTGAAACCACAGATTGTACTGAACCCTGTGCATGCTATATTTTTTCTGATGCATAAATATCTAAGATAAAGGTTAATTTTAAATTAAATAATAACTAATAACAAAAATAGAATATTTATAACAATATACTATAATAAAAGTTATGACTCTGCTCTTAAAGCATGCGATTGTACTGTACTCACCTATTATTGGCCTGTGGTTGGCTATGGGTAACTTAAACAACAGAAACCCCAACTTTGGATAAGGGAGGACTACTGTATCTGACCATTTTTCTTTGAATTTTGAAGATTTAAAAAAATGATACTATATAATTTGGGACATATTAATGACAATAGTGTGTACTTTCCTAATATTATCTCTCATCAAAGTATTTGTCTTTGTTCCAATAAATAAAACATTTTTTTCTTGAATGCCACTTTGTCGGATGTGAATGTTACCCCCTAGTTTGTTTGTATGCATTGTATTTGTCTGATAAACTCTTTTCTGTTGACTTATTTTGAATTACTTCAAACATGTCACTTGTAAACAACTTTTTTCTAATACAACACAATTTTCCTTACAAATAGTTGAATTTATCTCACTTATACAGTTCTATTTTGTTTAGTTCCAATAATTGCACTATCAGAATTTCGTTGTTTTGATTAGTCTTAGTTATATGAATTGTATCAATATTTGCGTACAGAT
This sequence comes from Perodicticus potto, assembly GCA_963574655.1. Classification (NCBI taxonomy): domain Eukaryota; kingdom Metazoa; phylum Chordata; class Mammalia; order Primates; family Lorisidae; genus Perodicticus; species Perodicticus potto. Next base: position 20,593 of record CAUYRH010139719.1, read on the forward strand.
AGTATGTCTGTGAAATCCCATGCAATCTGAGTTTCTTTTGTTTCTTTTACACATCAGCAATGACTCAACTAGGAAATCAAATCTCAATTCACTCTCTTTTTCCTTGGAAACATTGTAGATTTTGCTCTAATTCACAATTATTGCCTCAAAGAAGTCTGACGCTTCTGATAAATATTGTTTTTTTCTTTATAGGTTAGTCGCTTCTTTTTCCTGAATGCTTTTGGCATTATTATTATTTTATTTTTAAATCTCTACTATTCAATAATTTCAACAGGATATCTTTTGGTTTTAAATGTTCCTTATTCATTTTTCTGGGAACAAATTGAACCTTATCCATGTGTAAATTCAACTATTTTCCCATGTCACAAAATTATTTGTCTTTGCTTTTCTTTCTGTTCTAATTCATCTAGTCTATCAGTCCCGTTTTTGCATCAGAGAGGATGCAATCTTTCATATGTTTGCGTATTTTCTGTTCTAAAAATCTAGCATTTCACGACCCCCTTCACCTGCTTTGTCTTGTTCCTCTATGTGATAATCTTTCACCACACACCTTATTATTAGAAATGCTGCAATGGCACCATTCTAAACAGCTATCTTAGAACTTCATCAGTTTTCTAATTATCTCATCACTGATTTATTCTTTCGTAGATCCCACGGTCAACTTGATTTCCTTAGCACTGAATGTATTTGTCCCCTAAATTTCTTTTAGCCCTTGGTGAATTTATTTTCTAAATTTTCTTCTGTTTCCATTTACTCAGGTTGTATTCTCCACGTATCTCTTGATTGCTGCATTCCTTTCTTTGATTTCTTCTCTGTAACATAGCTGTATAAAACCCATGAGAATTCTCTTTTCTCCTCCCAATCCAACTGGAGACAATTTTACATAAGGGTAGTTTTCGGAAATAGAGGGAGTAGATTCTCTATGTGCTTCTTTACTTTTCTAGATGGGCAGATGTCAATGGTTTATATTCATATTTTTTTTCTATATTTCAGACACCTAACTGTAGTGGGGTAAGAGCTTGAGCTGTTGTTATTTTGAATTATCTATATTTTTATTTTTTAATTAAATAAATAATGTAATTTATTGTTAAATAAATTAATAAACATATATGCAGCTATGAACCCAATAAGCTGCACGTATTTATAGAGCAGATGTGATGGTCTGATACAGGCATACAATATGTATTAATCAAATCAGGGCAAGTGCAGTATCCATCACCTGAAGTGTTTATCATTTCTAGGCGTTAGAAACCTCCCAGTTCTGCTCTTTTAGTTATTTTAGTATGCCATAACTTACTGCTGACTATAGTCACCTTGCTGTGCTATCAAACATTGTTCACTCTCTTTAACTGCCTATTTCTTAACCCATTAACCATCCCCACTTAATCAACCCCCTAATGTTTTTAGAGACTTTTCTTTAAGATCTTTTCAGTCTTTTTGTTATCAGGGGATAAAGTCCTCACTTACTGTTATCTACACCCTTAAAAGGGCCTTCAAACTTCAGAGCTACACCCAATACAGGAAGGCCTGGTCAAAGGCCATAAGATTGAATTATTTTTTGTTTTTTGTTTTTTTCCTAATTTAATATGAACTGGAATTTCTTACTTTCTTCATCCTCCCCCTCCTCTTTTTCTTCTGGTCAACCAAACTTTTCTGCCCCCCCAAATTGACCCAAGAAATTGAAGTCTTCAGTCTGAGGTCTTCTCTATCATTTTTGGCCAGAAGAGAAAATCAATAATCATGAAATGGAAAGAGGAAATCCAGGATTATATATACCTCTAATACTTGGAAAATATCAGCAAGATTTTTCATGCCTATGAGCTATGCATTTTTGTAATTATGAGAAGCAGATATCTACTCTTGCCTGCTAGGAAGTATATGAAGCACGTATCACATCAGGATTAAGAGCACGTATCACATCAGGATTAAGAATTACAATTCCAACCCATACCACTCAGTTCAAATCTTAAGTCCATTCTTTATATCATCTGTTTGAAAATGGGCATATTATTAACCACTCACCTTACCTTTGTGTATAAAACTCTGTAGCCATTGTACCATCTTTCTCAGTACTCTTGTTAGGCCAAGGTTCTCAGGAAACCTTATTTTCATTGGTCACGTAAGTAACTGATGTCTGTAAAACACTTGGTAATAACCACTCAAAACTTATACTAATTTTCTTTGCAATGGCTGTTTGTATACTAAGGAAGGTAGAGAATAGCTTTTCCAGGAGACACTTCTAACTACTCTTTATATCTACATGTTTATTCATTGTGTGGTATCACATTATAAAAACTAAAAATGATTCAATTTAATTTGAAAAGGCCTAACAGGACATGAAATAATGAAACATTCCGTAGAGTAGTGGAATCTCATTGCATACAATCCATAGTGATTGAATTTCTTTCTTTATTTTGAATTCAAACTGTGAATATCCAGGTGCATCTAATAGAAATGTTCATTTTTCTGCCTATTATTCAGCACCTGCTAAGGTGTATCTATTTTCCTGAATAGCATAAAATGAATTAAAATAAACATGAATACAGTGCTGCTTCCACCATGTAATTCCACTTTCAGTGTATTTGAAACAACCACGTGTCATTTCTGTTCCTTTTGTTGATGGATGATGGTGATAATGACACCATTGTTTAAGATGAGGTTTTTATAAATTGTCCAACAGACACACGATTACTATTATTTAGCATCAGTTTTCCATGGAGGTAAAATATAATATAGATATTTTTCTATGCCAGAATTGATTTTTACAAAAGGGTTTGATCTAAGACCAATTAGCTTAGTGAATATTTTACTTTGTACCTGTTCAATGGGAAATCTATTTAGCTAAACTGCCATAACCAAGCATGACAGAAAGATTTCACTTTAGTAAATGAAGTGGGAAAAAAAGTTACATTCTTTTAACAAGATTGCCAATATTTGTACAGTCCAGTCCATCTCAGGAAACTTGGTCTTTCTGGTGTTTATCACCCACATCACTTATTTGTCAGGGATCATGATTGGAATGAATGCTCTTAATTATATGGCCAAATATTTAAATTCTTATTGTACTTTTTAAACTTTATGTGGATAATCTATGATTATTCACAGTGCTTTGTACTCCCATGTAGAGAGGAAGAACATGAACTTCAGCGTGATTTTATAAATCGACAACTTAATTATGTGTAAAACCTGCATTACACATCTCATTGTCAAGTTCTCCCTTGAGGCTGCTATTTATTTTAAAATGCAAGTACTTCTAAGAATTTTTTTTATTTGATTCTTTAATATTAGCTTGCCACATTTGATCTGAAATTGCTTTGCACAATATGCAACTATTTTACTTTGAACTGTATGTATCTGAACTATATCAAGCAATTTTCTGAAATTTTAATTCTCAAATTCTTGTTTTCTATTTTCTAGTGAGGATGCATATTTAAAGTGTCTTTTAGCAAATAATAATACTGGTTTAAGAATAATTTAAAAAACCTATCTTGGCTCGGTGCCTGTAGCTCAAGAAGTTAGGGCACCAGCCACATGCACCAGAGCTGGTGGGTTCAAATCCAGGCGGGCCTGCCAAACAACAATAACAACTACAACCAAAAAATAGCCGGACGTTGTGGGGGGTGCCTGTAGTCCCAGCTACTGGGGAGGTTGAGGCAAGAAAATTGCTTAAGCCCAAGAGTTGGAGGTTGCTGTGAGCTGTGACGCCACAGCACTCTACTGAGGGTGACATAGTGAGACTCTGTCTCAAAAATTAATAATAATAATAAAATCTTCTATCTTAAAAAATTCTTGGTAAATTATTTTCATATTTAGGGTTAAGCTAAATGGTCAGCTTAGATTCTCTAAGAACATATTTTGAAAACTATGTAATGTGTTGAAGCCAAAAGTTATAAAAATAGCATATAATAATTCACTATATTAGCATAAATATGTTATAAATTAGAATGTAAATGCATTCTACTATTTACAGAGTCAGTTTTGGATTTAAATTAAGTATAATGGGTACTATAGACAGGATAATTTGTTTCCATCCCCCAAAGCCTGCAACCTGTATGCTATTAAACACACACTCAATGAAAACTCACAAATAAACACTATAAATATTTGGAATTATGTATAAAAAAAGTAATTTTACATGTTTCTTAATTTTTATTGCTTACTGTCCCATTGAAAACATATTAAGTTTTAAGCTTTCTGGTGTAATACTTTTTGAAAATCCTTGACATTTGCAGCCTTTCTCATAGAATGACACTTCCCAAAAAATAAAAGGAAACATCTGGGACACGTTTGGGATTTTCTTATTCCTCTGAGATGCAGATTGGAACGCCACCAACTTCAAAGGAAATCTTAAATTCAGACCAAAGAGCTGAAAGAGAAAAGAGAAATTGCCCCTTCTCAAAATGGCCTTCACATAATCACTTATATCTTTTCAGGTTGCTGCCTACAATTTGTCACTAAGAATACAGAATTAGCAACAAAAATTAAAGACTATTTTAATTCACTTTATGAATATGGACATACGCAAAATTTTCTAAAGCTTGCCAGAGCTAAGAAAAAAGAACTTCTCATTTTATCTCTGTTGCCTTTTCCACAATGTTCTTAGGTTTATTTTAATTATTTCTTTTGTGTTTTAGTTAACAGGATTTTAATGAAGTCTATTTTAGTTAATTGCTTTTGCATTAATCTCCCCCACTACGTTGTGAATAATTCGAGAATAGGGAATTTGTCTGATGCATATTTGAATCCTCTCACACAGAGCTTTGCAAGTAGTACATGTTCAAATGAAGTGAGGAATGAATTGAGGTAAATATAAGAGATCTTTTCTCGGTCAATTGTTATTTTGCCTTTTCATGCCACATTCTCTGTACTTTTAGGGGGTTGTATTGGTCCTGGTTTGAATGTGCCCTCCATTTCTAAGATAGTAGATGTCAATTTGTTACTGGATTGAGCTTGCACAGTTGTCCTCTGCTTTCAAGCTAAAAAATAGAGGGAAAGAATTCTTTTCCTAAAGTCTCTGAGCATTTGCTCTCTTAAGCCTTAGTTGATCCTCAGACAAGATGTTAATTTTGGTTGGCCTAAGAAGTGATTCTCTTTGAAAGGCCTTGATTCACATTTTTAACAGCTGAACTTTAACTGTAAATTTGAGTAATATATTCTAAATCTTCACTTGGGATTTTAAATGCTTTCTGGTGCTCAGCAAAAGGAAGATTGCATCGTCCTTGGAGTTGCTTTTTTCCCCAAATTACCTAGATAGTTTTTCATTCACGTTAAAATATTAAAATTTTATATAAGGTATGAATTTTAGCATTTCTTGAAACATTTATGCTCACTATTTGATCAAATATTTAGTTGCTACTAGAAATGTAAATTTCTTTGCTAACATACCTCACATTCTCCTGAACTTCTCACAGTGCCATGGTAACCCCAGGATGACCTTGAGTTACTAATGATTCCTCATGTAGGTGACTTGCGTAAATGTGTTGTTTTCACGGACATATCCCAAAATGGCTGACGTCAGTAACACTCCTCACTATAGAGCAGGTACTCATTCAACCTGACCGTTATAACTGAAAACTAGGTGTTCTACTAAGATTTTAATTTTGAAGCTCTCTCTAAGCCTAGTCTTAGATTCTTTTCTACTGCCTCTGAGTATGACTTTTACATATAATTCCTCCTTATCTAGTTGGTAGATACCTATGCCATATATATGGCAACAACCTTGGTATCACATTATTTCTTTTTGTTAGAGTTTACCTGTTCCTATCTTTGAGTGTGACTACATTTTGACTCAGTTTGGGGTTTAAAAATGCAGTACAAAGGATGAGATGCTTGTGTCCTCCTATGAAGGAGCCCATGTGACACCACCTTACCATGCAAATTTAGTGCCACCTGTTGTTTCATGGTAATGTAGATATAAAAATTGTACTTATATAACATCTGACTTCAAAGATCTAGTTTTGCTTGACAGTGTTTTTTAAAAGTCTGATGCTCTGCTAGCAACAGCAGTTTTATCTTCAGAGTTACTTCCTAGGTTTTTTCTGAACAAAGTGTGGAAGTTCAGGTAACCTTTTTTAGCCATGCTCATCCTATTTTCATCATGGCCAATATTCTCATTACTTCTTCCTGACATTTTATGTTGTCTATTTTCCTTCAGGAAAAACTACAGGGAGTAGCCTAATCAGTTAATGGCAAATCTATCCTCAACTATATTATTACTAAATGAAACAATTTAAAAGCATAGACTTTTTTTTTGAAAAAGTACCCCCAAATTTTCCACATAAACCTTAAAGGTAGCACTTACTAGTTTTCCTTTTTGGAAAAAAATTATAAGATCTTTGAAAGTAGGGTCCACATTCTGTTCTTTAAGGCCTCAATATTTATTACTTGACAAAAATATAAAATTCAAACTATTTTAAATTAAATCAGTGGCATCCAATCAAGTGTGATTTTTCCCTTAAAGGGATTCTTGGCACTGTCTAAAACATTTTTGGTAATTGCACTTCAACAGGATTGCTACTGGCATCTAGTGGGTAGAAGCCAGTAGTGGTGTTATATGTCCTACAAGGCATAGGGTAATGCCCTACAACGAAGAAGTATCTAACCCCAAATATGCCTAGATTGAGAAACCATGAATTAAATTATATGTTCATATTCTCGAGAAATTCAAGAAGTTTTTATTCTGCTGTAGTTACCAACTTTCACAGATTACTTAATCAGTTCAATGGCAATATCCAAAGCACCATAGAAAATGACTTGTGATATTAAAAAATATTAATTTCTGAACTAGAATTTTAAAATAATCTTCAATCATGGAGTGACTGAATTCATATTCCAATAGTTTAGAACTAATAGAAAAGGCTAAAGGCTGTGCTGAATAAGCCTGTGATCTGAGTAGTTGGTAGTAACTATCTACATCACCTAGTTCTGTTTATCAAAACAGAATATATAGGAAATTAGTACTGTTTTTTTAAAACTTGACCTTAATTTGTCGTATAGCCACAAAATGTTCACTCCTGATCTTGATCTGGCTTAAGTGCCATTGATCACAGAAGTAGGGATCAAATGAAGGTGAATGGATTTTTAAAAGTCATCATCGCTATTTGTGTACAGCAATCTTAGTGGCAGCTTCTCCTGCACATGGGCCAGCATGAGGGTCTTTACAAGGACAAATTAATAAATTAAGCAGATGACCTTCATGTCAGTCAATCAACATTGAACCATCTAAGACAATCAAAACCATTATCTTTGAGCAATGGTCACTCACGAAAGCACAAGTGCAGTATTTATAAACCTTGCATTGTTGTCTTTGCCAAAATCTCAATGACACCTATTTCTCGATTCCTTCCTATCCATTAAAAGGCAAGAAATGATATTCGATTGCCTAACACATTACCTGTGAAAACTATAATGATTCAGAAGTTAAAAGGCATACAAAATAAAAAATTTCAATCAATAGGCCCATTTTACAACTTTTGACATCGAGAAATACAAAAGTTGGAACTGCCAAGTGTTCGGTGATATTTTTCCCTTTTTCTTTGTTCCACAGTTGAAGACACAAGGTCCTAAAAAATCATTTGAGTTTGTTGCTTTAAAAAATACTAGAGACGTGCTCTTGATAATCTCAGAGAATTAAGATGCCAAATGTACTGTCTGTTCTCTCTTCAACTTCTACCAGGATTTTTGATGAACCACAATCGTAATTGAGTGTATTGAGAGAGGAAGAGAGGATATTTGACAGGAATATTTCATTTTACATGAATTTTGTAGGATAATCCTTTTTTTTTTTTTCATTAAAACTGGGTTGCAAATACTGCAAATATCACTGATATTGGCAAAACACGTTGGGTAGTTTTTACAAAAATAATCGCTATTGTATATTACTTTAAAGTACCGTAATTAGCCAGGTGTTAGGGTGAGGGTCTGTAGTCCCAGCTACTTGGGAGGCTGAGGCAAGAGAATCACTTAAGCGCAAGAGTTTGAAGTTTCTATGAGCTGTAACTCCACGGCACTGTACCAAGGGTGACACAGTGAAACTCTGTTTCAAAATAAATAAATAAAGTACTGTGGCTTTCTGTCTTCCCTTTTTTTAACAATAAATACTTAATTATTTTATAATTCTGTTATTTTGCTTAACGGGATGTATCTGACTTACAGTTTTCATGTTGTCTGCATGAAAATTTTGTTTATACTGATAAATAGTGAAAATTTTGAAGAAGAGAATATAGCCAATAATTATATTGAAGAAGTGAATATAGCCAATAATTTATCTCTATCAACCTCCTCATTCTTCAGCCTATTCCTCAATGAAGCTTGTCTCATTTGTTTTCTTCAAAAATGCCATAACTTATCACGTAACATATCAAATGGACAACACAATTGCCATCATAACTGATATCACAACCGCTATCATAGGTGATATCAAAGGCAGGAGCCAGAGTTGAACTAATCAATTAGTGGCAAATATTATGACGTGAATAAGAAATAAGAATGAAGCAAGTTGAAGAAAAGGAGCATGCTTGGAGGATTAAGTTGGAGGAGCGTAAGCAAGTATTAAAAATGTATCTAAGTCTGTCAGACATCCATGTCTTACTCCATTGCAGACTATGTTTGCAAAAATTTTTATTTCATTTTCTCATATTAAAATATCTATTTTTCTCTTTCTTTTCTCTTTTCCTTTCTGCTTCTGATATTCTGGTTTTTAGTAAAGCGATTTTATCATGCTAATTACTAGTATATTATGCATCAGTTTAATAGCTTTGTATTAGCAAGTACTAGGCAAGTGTTGCAAAACTAAAACTTGATCAGCTTAACTGTTAAAGATTTGTTATAACAAAATGGCTGCTCTCATGGAAACAGTCCTCTTGCTTAGCTTCTTAAGAATTTGACACATTTGTTTCACAGAAAGATATAGGTAGGTTTTCTTAAGACCATATGTCTGGGACTGCAGTTATTTGTAACCTGAATGCCATGATGGCTATATCCACTTTGTTTAGACATAGCAAATCACACAATTAAGACTGATAAAGGGTTTTAATAAACAGCTGAATAATATTTTTTGAATAACATTTTCACAGTCCTGGAAATGCTATTCTAGTTTACTTTTGCTAGTATGGGAGATTATCAACATTAGATATTCACGTTTACTGTGATTTTCAGCATTAAGTGCCTGTCTTTTCTATATGAAAATATCTTTACTCTTTTCTATTTTCTTTATTTTGTAAAACCATTGGAATTTAGCTTTCTAAAGTTACTTTGCATATAATTTTCCTTTTCCATTCATTTTCTATTTTGTTGATTCATCACCTATTTTTAATTATTTGTCTAATCACCTTACTTCGATTGTAATTTTCTCTTTCTTGACTAGTTTTATAAAGTTTAAACGTAGATTACTGATTTTAGATTTTTCTTCTTTTCTAGTGAATACATTTTAATTCTATAAATTTCCCTATAAGTACTGCATGCCATACACTTTGATACGTTGTATTTTTATTTTACTTCAAATATTCAAAATATTTTATTTATTTTTTTATTTTTTTATTTTAGACAGAGTCTCACTCTGTTGCCCAGGCTAGCATGCCATGGCATCAACCTAGCTCACAGCAATCTCCTGCCTCAGCCTCCCAAGTTGCTGGGACAATAAGTGTCCCCCATGACACCCAGCTAAGTTTTCTATTTTTAACAGTATCAGGGTCTCCCTCTTGCTTAGTTAGGATGGTCCCAAAATCCTGAGCTTTAGCAACCCTCTTACCTTGGCCTCCCAGAGTGCTGGGATTATAGGTGTAAGCCACCATGTTGGTCTTTCAAAATTTATCTTGAGATGTTATTTAAAAGTATATTTTGAAGCATTCAGATATTTTAGAATTTTTCAGGTATATTTATGTTATGAACTTCTAGTTTAATACCATCATGGTCTGAGAACACAGTTTGTATGATATTTGTTCTTTTAAATTTGTTTATGTGTGTTACGTGGTTCAGAATGTATGGCCTATCTTGGTGAATCTTCTGCATAAGCTTGAGAAAAATGTGTATTCTGCTCTTGTTAGATGATGTATTTTGTAAATTTTTAATTAAAAACAGTTGATTGATGAAGGTGCAATACAGTTCAACAATGTCCTTATTAGTGTTTTGCTTTCTGGATCCATCCATCACAGATAGAAAGGGTGGTAGCATCTCTAAGTGTAATAGCAAAGTCTATTATTTCTCTCTGCAAGTCCATCATCCCACATCTAAGGGACACAAAACATAAATACATCTTACACAAGATAAGTAGCTTGTCCATGTTCCCATGTTCTTTAAAATGATGATGGGAAAACTACTTTGTTAATCTAATATGGGCTACTTGTTTACATGCTCAGGAATAAACAAAATTGTGTTACACAAGTTTAGTGTTTTGAATGGTGTCCCCTCCCCCAAAAGGTATTTCCACCTCGTTCTAAAACTGACCTTGCTTGGTAAGGGTCTTTATATCTTTAAAGTAAAGTATATCTCACCATGAATTAGGATGATCACTAAGCCAAATCACCTTTGTCCTTATAAGAAAGAGTGCAGAGAAATTTGAGACATATGAAGATGGAGGCAGATGTTGGAATGATGCATCTATGGGCCCAGGAACACAAAGGATTCCTGTAGCTTCCAGAAGCCAGGAGAGAAGCACGGAACAGGTTTTCTTTTAGGCAACAAGGAACCAACCCTGTCAACCTTGACTTTGGATTTCAGGCCTCCCGAACTTTGGGAGAAAAAATTTCAGTTGCTTTGAGACACCCAGCTTGTGCTATTTTGTTAAAGCAGTCCTAGGAAACAAAAAAAAAGTATGTAAAAAATATTTCAATCATGTGCACCTCAGTGGTCAGCTAAATCCATGTAGCATTTCCTTATTGAAACACTGACCTGAAAAAGACAGGGGAAATCAAAACACACTGAAATGTGTATGTATGTTAAATAATTAAACGTATTAATTACTTATTTTTAAATAAATATTCTCCTGTAATCACTCTTCTCTAAACTGGGCTTCAGAAAGCAATTAGATTTCCATTAGAAAAATAGGAATAACTTTATCACATTGTTAGGACTTACAATCTGCAATTATCCTACTTATCTTGGTTTAGTGCTGGTGTTCAATATATAGTCCAATAAACTATACTTGGTTTAGTGCTGGTGCTGCTGTGAGAATATAAACTCCTTGACATGTCAGTGACATTGTCAGTTTTCTTTGTTTCTGAACCCCAAGTACCTAGCATAGACCTATAATAACCGTTCAATAAACATTTGTCAAATGGAAGAAGGCTTGTTTCCTAAAGAAAGAGCTTTAATGCTATGATGCAGTTAACACGTGAAAACGAGTTATTTCATAACATCTCAGCAATAGAGACAGGCTAGCAATGTATGTGCTGTAATTATCACAGGTTGCAAAGTGATCCTACCTATGGAGTTACCGCCACTAGGCCATGTGACTTCATAGATCTCTTACAATCAAATGGGCTTGGCAAATTTCAATCTTGTACCACTTTTTGTGGTTATACCAACCACACTATTATTTCTTACACAATTTACTTTTCTCTTATGGCTTCGGTGAAAGAAATATAGCCAAACGGAGTCTAGCGTTTTAGTAAAGAACCTTATACTGCAATTTGAGGAGAATGTAACAGTGATTGTTAATATTCATGAAAAATGAATCATTTGTTTGCCCTCATTTCATGCACAGAATTCACCATGACATCAGTGGGAGCTTTTTACAACAATAAATCTGTGCCAAATAATAAATTACATTCCCTTGTATTAAATTAAAATATGCACATTGGAGAGGCTTAATTTTAAATTTCCATGACAAATGGAAATCTGGACACTAAAGAAAAAAAAAAAGCCTGAAATAAAGCTCAAGTACAAAGAAAAAACCCAAGCTGTGACTCTTGCACAAATTTCTTTCCCTTTTCTTTCTTTGTCAGGGAGAGCCAAATGTTCATAAACTGTTAACATTAGGTGTTGCTGTCTAGAATGCTGCTTTATGCTTTCTGAAATGACACTTACTTAGGTAATGGGTATTTAGATCATTACTGGCAATTAAATATGTATAGGATATGTTCTATATGCAAAAGAATAATACAAAATAAAATCACATAAGAAAGCAAATGAAATTACACATACTATCAATTCTCCTCTCAACATGTGAATGTAATTCAGAATTTCAGAACTATTGTATTTTTTAGTACATTCTGGCATGATATCCAAACTGAGCTAATGTGGTGATTTCTTACATTCTGGGATACTAATCACATCCCTACCCGCAGAAGTAGTGTAAAACTCAACGTTCTTGAAAGCGTCAGATAAAACTTTCAGATAGTCTTTTATCTCTGCCATAAAACATCAGTTAAATGTACAAAATGGTGGGTCTCTATTCTTCTCTTGTCAGGGTGAGGTTCTCAAAATAATCTCCCCAGCCAGGAAGCCTCATGAAAACAGTGCGCCCTCATTTCATTCCTAGTAAGAATGGAAAACATCAGGTGTTTTTAAAGTCTTCTTATCCTGGGCCACTGCTGTAAGCATCACAGTGATTGATTTCACCCTGCAGTCTTCAGTTTACAGGAAATCCATATAAATCAACCAGAATATGGAAATTCATACCTCCCAGGAGTAACAGATTAACTGATTCTAAATGGGAGGAAAAAAAAAAATCAATAGGAAAGCATCAATGAAGAATTCAGGTAAAAGACTCCAGACATTGAGTATTTTCTTTGGAGGGGTACACTCTGGGTTGTTATCTTTTTCTGACTCTAACTGAGTCATATCCCAGAACTTGGCACCGCAAATATAAATATTTGGGAGTGAATAGGATTACTGTTATTAGGGTGTCTGTAGCCTTTTTGATTCACAGATTCTCCTCAGTCAGTATGTGAGAAAAACCATGGAAACTCTCCCTTCACAAGTCTCTTTATTCAGACCAGTTTTCACATAACTTCAGAGAGAAGTCCACTTCTGAAACTGTACTCAGTGCAAGGTTAGGCTGTCTTCCCACCAGGTGGAAAAATGAAGGTAAAGAGGGGCTCTAAAAAAATCAGATAGGACCAACTGGATATAACTAGCACAGAGCTTCTGTTTGTGCTTCCATAAGGTCCAAACTTTTTCACCCTTCAGAATATTTGCTAAAGACAGAATATATCAATTTTTGTTTTTATTTTTATTTGTTTTACTCTAAGGTCAATCTGTGTGAGAATCTGGAGGAATGCTTCAGAATTAGAAGTGACTGTTACTTTTGAAATCATCTCATATTTTGTATCCTAGATTGAAGCTAGTGCAGCTAGAGATAAAAAGTAGAAAAGGATATATATAGCTATAGCTATATAAATAGATACCTGCAAACTAACTTTTGATTTTTCATGTACAAAGCAACATTTTGCTAGCAAATAAAAATGGACACTGGCAAAGAAGCTCTGATTTGCCCAAAACATGTCATCCAAAGAAAAAGGAGAAATTTTAAGGATATTTTTGAACTAGATACCACTAAAATTATTGTTTATACTTCATGAAAGAATATATTTATGAACTATGTCATCAAACAGTAAATATACAAAGATCTGACAATTAAGCTTGCAAAATCCTTGAAAAAGTGTGCATAACCTCATAAATCACCACAGTCACCTTCAAAGTACTCCCTTGGGAAGCCATGCACCAAAGTAGGGCCTAGTTCAACCTTCAAAGCAGTTTTGGAACTCTTTTTTTTTTTTTGGCAGTTTTTGGCAGGGGCCGGGTTTGAACCCACCACCTCCAGTATATGGATGGGGCCAGCACCCTACTCTTTTGAGCCACAGTCACCACCCAGGGAACTCCTTTTCTAGAATGGCCTGCAGAGCTGTGGTCATATTACCCTTGATGTCCTGAATGTCATCAAAATGTCTTCCTTTAAAGATTTCCTTTATGTTCAGGTAAAGAAAAAGTCATTGAGGGCCAGAGCACATGAGTAGGGAGCGTGTTCCAATATAGTTATTTGTTTTCTGGCTAAAACCTCCCTCGAGGTCGGTGCTATGTGACCTGGTGCATTGTCATGATGCAAGAGCCACGAGTTATGGGAGAAAGTGCAGGTCATTTTGGTCTCACACAGCTTTTTCAGCACTTCTAAATAGTAAACTTGCTTAACTCTCTGTCCAGTTGGTATAAATTCATGATAAACAATCTCTCTGATATAAAAAAAGTCAGCAACATTGTTTTGACTATTTAGACTGATGGAATTTGGGGGTCATGGAGAATTGGCTGACTTCCACTGTGCATGACAGTGTTCTGTTTCAGAATTGTGTCAGTCCACCCGTGTTTGTCACCGGCGACTATAAGATGGCCCACATCATCATGTTGCCTCTCCAAAAGGCTTTGGCAAACTTCAAGTCTCCTTTGTGTATGTTCATTGCCATGCTCCTTCAGGAAGATTATTTTCTAACACCTTTCTCATGTCAACATTTTCTATTAAGATTTTTCTATGTCTCTATTGATGTTTGCGTGGTCTGCTATTCTTTCCATAGGCAGCCAACGTTTTTGGTACACCACTTTGACAAATTTTTGCAATGTTTTTGTCAGTTCTGCTCATTCCTGGCTGCCTTAACCTCTCTTCATCAGTGACATTTTCTCTCCCCCAGAAAAACGTTTTATCAGTTTGTACACTGCCATTTTCTTCACGGCATTATCCCCAGAAATTTGGGCTAACATGTCCTAATTTCACTTCCACTCTTGCAAAGATTAACCAGAAATTTAATGTTCGTTTGTTGCTCTAATTCAAGCTCTGACAGTCTGGCAAAGGCACACAAAAACGTGCAACAGTAACAAATGCCACTCAGCAAGACAAGGCCACACATAGACCTGGACGCAGCTGCGAGACTCTGATGTACCAACCTTATGAAACCTTACTGAGTTGGTTGCACCAAACTACCAACGTAAGTACACAGTGGCAAGTTTGAGAAGTAAATTGTCAACCTCATATGTCAGAATTGATCATAATTGTAATCAATTAATGAAATTGGATCAGCCAATAAAGAAAGCAATTTGACAGAGTCATTTCTAGTAAAGAGAAATAAGAACAGAAGGTCAGGCTCAAAATATATTATAGATAGAATGAATGAAGGAAACAGCACTTTCAGCCAACCCCAGAGGTCTAATAAGCATATATTTTTTAAATGAACCACAATAAAGTCTCTGAAAAAGACTAAAATGATTAACATGTTCTTAGCATTCAAATACACACCCCTTCCTCACAATTTTGAAGTAACTTTTCTTTAACAAAGGAATACTATAGATGTTCATTTTTGCAGTTTCTCTTCCTGAGGAGCAGAGCTCCCCTATAAATCAAAGTGCAGGATCGTTGGCATAAGTAAAACATAGAGTTACGTATTAAGCCTTGCACACATATAAAAGAGCATTCTAGGGTACTTTGCACACAGTGTTTTTGCTTCTCAAAAAATCCTTTGCAAGGTAGTATTGTTACAATCATAATTATTACAATTGAGATTCATGAATTGAGGGACGTATAATTTAAACATCTTACCCAAGACGACAATGGTATGAAGGTTGGAGTGCAAGAAAGTTTGCCTTTAAAGTTATTTGAAGTTCATTCTATTAAGCCACTTTTCCTAATACGGTTATATATAAACAAGAGGTTAGGGAAGGCCAAAATAAAGCAGGACTTTTGTGTGTTTGTCTGTTTGTTGTAAAGAGAAAATGTGAAGGCTTTTAGTATAAGGACAAAGTAAAATTGAACATAGCACATTTCACAAAAATGAATTTTCAAGTACCAAAAAATTGTACACATTGTAAAATGAGCCACAGGCTCAGACTAAAATAGTATCTATAAAGTAATTGCTTCTTAAAAAATTTGTTTTGGGGGAGTGGCAGAAACCAGGGGTTCCTCCTTGTAAGGATCTTCTTTTACTGTATCTGAGCTGTTAGTGTACAAATAACTCTTCTCTCCAAAGCCATCAGAACAAATTATTTTATCTGAAGATAAAAAGAACTTCAGGAATATAAAGAGAAAGTGTTAAGAAAGAAACATGAGATTCTGTGTCTATTCATTCCGAGACAAAATAATTTGATGAGTTGAAGTTCAATGTTTGGGAAGGATATATATATACTTTTTTCCCAGAACAGCAGTCCAAAATTATTGAACATGACATTGACACTGGTAGTATTCCTTGATGAAAGAAATGAACCATCATGGGGCATTTAAGGGGCAATAGTGGATTTAATGGGGCCATTTAAGCAGGGAACTGTCGGTCTTATCACTGTTCATATCACTGTGCATTGGCTTATCCTTTATTTTCATTCCTCCTGTTAACTAAAATAGAATGCAGAGAGGGGAAAAAAGGCACTCAGAGGAATTACTTGTTTCTATGAAACTTTAATAAATTGTTCAATGGCCATTTAACACATACACAGGGAACTCTTTAGTGTGTTTTTAACTTTGTGTAACACCTGTCTAACATGGTTTGAAAGAATGTCAGAAGAAAAGAAGATCAACTGATGGCAAAGACAGAAAGGATATACAAAGCGCACATTTGTATTGCTGACTTGTTCTAGTACAGGCCAAGACATAAACCAGGGTGCTGAGAGCAATGTTGATCATGACAAGATTAGTGACCGGTGCTTTTCTTCCCCTCTGACAGCTTCTGGATGCAGGATGGATTTACAAGTCCCTGGAGGACAGGAAGGCATAAATAACACTTGGCATCAGCATCATGAAGTGCTGACATCACCAGTTCAAATCATCTGTGTGAGCCAGAAAATTAGAATCCAAACTTGATTTCATAGTACACTGCTATGCAAATGAGGAAATAGAACAGATCTCAAAAGTGCTTCTGAATATAATCCCTCTTACCCATATTTTTTTGTATTCTGACTGAAGATATTCAAAGGGAAATAATATTGCAAACACATCTTGTACAATTGGGGAAATGAGGTTTGGAATATTGGCCTTGAAGTTGTAGATGAGAGGTAAACAATACTTCGTTCTGATAATAATGAGCTCAGATGACATGAAGGCAAAACCCAGTCTTCCTAACCTCAAGATAACACACATATTTATATGGTGGAATCCTGCCATCTCCTGCTTGGCGGCATGAGACTGACAAGCTGGCTGTGTTGGAGCTGTCAGACGCTCGGCCGTCACTGTCAATTCCACTCTTGACACTTCGGTTATGTCTGTACTTTGAGAAAGGGCAAAAAGACTGATGTTTCTCAAATTTCCTGGCCTGTATTTTCATTTGGTAGTCATGGATCTCATATATCGATATCTAGGAAAGTGGTTGGTCTGTGTAAAGGGAAGGAATTGTGAAATATAATCAATTTATTTCAACGTTCATTATATTTTAATTTGGTGACCATTATAATATCTAACAGCCATTTTTTTTCAAGGAATAGGTGAGTCATTTCATATAATTAATTTAGAATGTCATTTTCACCATTATTTCTCTGAGCATTTTAGGCACAGCATTAATTATTTTAGTGTTTGCAAGGAGATAATATCAAAAAGCAATATGTTTTCATGCCACCCTTTGGTCTCCAATAATGAAGTCCTATAAAACCGTGTTTGCATATCAAGTGAATATTTCCTCCACTGAATTTTATTTTGTCAAAATAAAATCAACTAAAACATGCAGAACAATTGAATATACATTCAGCATTATGACTACATTAAGTTACTGAGTGATTTTAATAATAATATTGCTAGATAACAAAAATTAAAAAAAAAAAAACACCCTGACTACTTAATGAGAACCTACTATGTGCCAGACATGCATTTAGATATGCAAAATCCAAATTAGTGGTGAACAAATTTAAAATAAGTTCTGGAAAGTTATTCTTGAATCAAGAAAATCCCTTATTATCTTTATTCACCTTGTTGCTCTTCACCTATATTATAAAATAATCACAAAGATTAATATTGGTGAAAATCACACTTACAACTTTGACGCAACCTGTACAAAAACAAATTATGTAACCAAAATATTTGTACCCCCTAATATCTGAAAAAAGATCATAATGAAAAATTTATACCAAATAAACAGATTAAGATTACCTTACTAGTTTCCCATTTTCAGGGGACTATGTGAAATGTTTTAAATTTGCAGTGCTATAATTTAAAGTTTCTCTTCTTTATTTAAAAACCAAGAATCTGAGACTAGGTGCCATGGGTCGTGCTTATGATCCCAGCCCTCTGGGAGGCAGAGACAGGTGGATTGCTTGAGACAGGCCTGAGCAACAGTAAGACCGCATTTCTACTAAAAATACAAAAACTAGCTGGGCATAGTGATGCATGCCTGTAGTCCCAGCTACTCTGGAGGCTGAGGCAAGAGGACCTCTTGAACCCAAGAGTTTGGGGTTGCTGTGACCCATGATGAGGCCATGGTGCTCTACCCAGGGCAACCGAGACTCTCCCTGCCACTACCAAAAAAAAAAAATCAGGAATTGTGTTTAGTTTTACACATAAACTTTCTGATGGACCTGTTATGTGTCTGCTATGTGTGTAATAGCATCTTGTTGAAGAAAATAATTTATATGCCTAAATTTAAAAACTTAAACACATTTCAGGGGATGATACCTTCCCTACTTGCAATAAAATCAGGATGACTCCTATCTTGCAATTGTCTTACAGGGCTTTAGCATCTATGGTGCGAATATAAGTATGGCAATACATCGATTCCAGCTAAAGTTACTCTTTCCTTCTTTCTGTGTAATGTGAAACCAAAAAAATTCTGGGGAAAAGTAAAAGGATGAGAATGATAGTAGCTAGGATTTTCTTAGATGGGGAAAGTTTGCAGGCTGCTATTAACAACTTGTGGCGGCTATAATAAAATGATGCCAGAAATACATTAGGATATTAACAACTGCCTGTTAAACAATGTGAATTGAAGCTACTGGTTATGAGGCAATGCCAGTTTCTTATGGAAATCTCCTTTTCTTAGTATTTACAACATTTATGTTGTCTATTAGCTGATTTACTTGTTTGTTGCTTTTCTACCATACTGAAAGCCAGCCTGGTGGGAATTGCAAGAAAGTAAGGAAAGAGTGTCAAACAGGAAATTTCTTTCCAATTTCTCCAGTGTTTTGAAAATATTCTCCTTCAGACTATGAAACCTTATTAACCATTCTAGGATAGGAAAAGTCTTTTGGTAAAAATGGGAGAGGTAATGTAATAGAGCGTAATGTAATGTAATCATAATGGTTATGATTTTACAACATTGCCTTAACAGCAAACAGAGAAAAGGGGAGAGAAGAAATATTTAAATTGTTCTTTTACCTTTAGGGTATGTTTCTTGTAATACGCCTACAACCAAAGTACAATAATAATCAAAGAACTTTACAGAGCACTGATTACTTTTTAGATAAGAAAAAGAAGCCCAGGGAAATTTAACCACTTCTTCAAGATTACACAATTCCTGTCAAATTTTGTCCTAGAAACTAGTTTTCCAGTTTTGGTCTGGCTTTTTGTCAAATTTTTACCAGTTTGAGGTATTACCATGTGCTCTAGACAAACTCTGGCCTGATTTTCTCATTTTCTCAGCTATGCCTAGGGTTTCTTTCTAGTTTTTTGGGGTTTTTTTGTTTTTTTTTATTTTTGTCTATACCTACTTACTTAGGAAGATATAACTTAATGATGATAATGTAACTATAGTCAAATATACCCTTTTACTCTCAAGGGATTAAGCCTTAAAAGATTGAGATCTTCTTTCATAAGTGATGATAATGATTACAGGAATACATTGGAAATATTGCAGGTTTTGTTCCAGACCTTTGTAAAAAATGTAAATATTGGAACAAAGCAAGTCACACTATTTTTTTTTGTTTTCTAGTGTATATAAAAATCATGTTTAATTTATATTAGTCTGTTATGTGTCTGCTTTGTGTGTAATAGCATCTTGTTGAAGAAAATAATTTATATGTCTAAATTTAAAAAATACTTTATTGGCTCGGCGCCTGTAGCTCAGTGGTTAGGGCACCAGCCACATACACTGAGACTGGTGGGTTCGAACCCGGCCCAGGCCAGCTAAACAACAATGACACCTGCAACAAAAAAATTGCCAGGCGTTGTGGTGGGCACCTATAGTCCCAGCTACTAGAGGCTGAGGCAAGAGAATCGCTTTTAAACCCAAGCGTTTGAGGTTGCTGTGAGTTGTGCCACCAGGGGACTCTACCAAGGGCAACAAAGTGAGACTCTGTCTCAAAAAAAAAAAAAATTACTTTATCACTAAAAATTGCTAAGTCATCTGTGCTTTCAGCAAGTTACAATTCTTTTGCTGGTGGAGGATCTTGTCTGGATGTTGATAGCTACTAAATGATCAAGGTGACAGTTGCTTAAGAATAGGGTGGCTGTGACAATTTCTTAAAATAAGACAACAGTGAAGTTTACCACGTTGATTGAATCTTCCTTTCCTGAAAGATTTCTCTGTAGCATGTAATACTGTTTGATAATTTTACCTACAGAAGAGCTTCTTTCATAATTAAAGTCAGTCTTTTCAAATCTTGAGGCTGTTTTATCAACTAAGTTTTATAATATTCTAAATCCTTTTTTGTTATTCCAACTTTCTTTGCTTATCTATGAGCAACCCTTCATTCGTTCCAAGTTTTATCATAAGATTGCATCAATTTAGTCACATATTCAGACTCCACTTCTAATTCTATTTTTTTTTTTTTGAGACAGAGCCTCAAGCTGTCACCCTGGATAGAGTGCTGTGGCATCACAGCTCACAGCAACCTCCAATTCCTGGGTTTAAGTGAGTCTCCTGCCTCCGCCTCCCAAGTAGCTGGGACTACAGGCGCCCGCCACAACGCCCGGCCATTTTTTTTTTTTTTTGGTTGCAGCCACCATGGTTGTTTGGCAGGCCCAGGCTTGATTTGAACCCACCAGCTCAGGTGTACGTGGCTGGCGCCTTAGCCCGTTGAGCCACAGGCGCCGAGCCTCCACTTCTAATTCTAGTTCTCTTTCTATTTCCAACATGTTTGCAATTTATTTTCTTCACTTAAGTCTTAAACTCCTCAGAGTAAACCAGGACACTTGGAATCAACTTCTTCAAAACTCTTGATAAAGTTGATATTTTGACCCTCTCCTATGAATCATAAATGTTCTTAATGACATCTGGAATGGTGGATCCTTTCCAAAATGTTTTCAATTTACTTCACCCAGATTTATCAGAGGAATCACTATCTATAGCATCTATACTTTTATGAAATAAATTTCCATTTTTTTAAATTTTTTATTTTTTTATTGTCTTTATTATTAAATCATAGCTGTGCACAATAGTGCAATCAGGGGTACAATGTGCTGGTTTCATATACAATCTGAACTATTTTCATCAAACTGATTAACATAGCCTTCCTGGCATTTTCTCAGTTATTATGTGAAGACATTTGTATTCTGCATTTAGTAAGGTTCGCCTGTACCCTTCTAA
>CAUYRH010139726.1:0-14603 GCA_963574655.1 Perodicticus potto
CGGGCGCCTGTGGTCCCAGCTACTTGGGAGGCGGAGGCAGGAGACTCGCTTGAGCCCAGGAATTGGAGGTTGCTGTGAGCTGTGATGCCACAGCACTCTATCCAGGGTGACAGCTTGAGGCTCTGTCTCAAAAAAAAAAAAAATTATTTGGTTAAGAATATATATTGGAAGGACGTCAAACCACTTTTCTCAGTATACACCAGGTTCTTCATAATACGTATTGTGCTGTGGTCCCAGCACCAAGCTGGGATTGGTTGATTGTTGATTCTAATGAATTGTTGGAACTTGAGGCATAGGTGCTATTTATGCTGTAGTACTACCGCTGCCTACAAATTATCAAACCTTCTTGCTTCCAACAAGTTTGACAGGATGACAATAAGGGAAACTTTTAGACTAGGAAAATGTTCATCCACCTCTAGTCTCTTTAAAAACTGGTTTTCACTTTATTTCCTTCTAACGTTAATCTAAAGGTATACGTGTATTGGTAACAATATGTATAAAATAGATTTGCTGAATATTTAAGCAAATGCCCCTAGGTTTCTTCCCTAACTTTTTTTTTTTTTTTTTTTTGAGACAGAGCCTCAAGCTGTCCCCCTGGGTAGAGTGCCGTGGCACCACAGCTCACAGCAACCTCCAACTCCTGGGCTCAAGCGATTCTCTTACCTCAGCCTCCCAAGTAGTTGGGACTACAGGCGCCCACCACAACGCCCGGCTATTTTTTGGTTGTAGCCGTCATTGTTGTTTGGCGGCCTGGGCTGGATTCAAACTGGCCAGCTCAGGTGTGTGTGGCTGGCGCCTTAGCCACTTGAGCCACAGGTGCCAAGCCTCTTCCCTATCTTTTTAAAAATAAATTTTAATTTTTTAGAAAAGTTTTAAATCTACAAAAACGATACCAAAAAAAAAAAAAAACCCAAACAGTGCAAAGATAGTTCCCATATTCCCTACACCTAAGCAGTATATAACTTGTTGTTGATATATTATTTTAACTGGAGTCTATATTTTCTTCAGATTTCCTTAGTTGTTTTCCCATCCAGCACACCCCATTACATTTACTTGTCATGTATCCTTAGGCTCCTCTTGGCTGCAACAACATACGTCTCTGACTTTCCTTATTTTTGATGACAATTTTGATCATAACTAGTCAGTTATTTCATAGAATGACCTTCAAATGGGATTTGTCTCATTTTTTTTTTTCATTATTACACTGAAGTTCTGTGTTTTGAGGAAGAAATGTTGTTTTTAATCTAACCTCATGTTTTGCAAATTTCTTTCCACATTTCTATAAAATCTTTGCTTGCCCAAATGTTCATGTATTTTTACAGTCTGTAATCATAGTACTCATATACTTTATATTCTTCCTTTTTACATCTCAAGCCATTACACATAGTTTTCATAAGTACTGCTGTGAACCACTACATAGACCAGAATATTGAAATGTTTTGAAACATTTCCTAATTGCTGAACATTTAGGTTGTTCTTACAAGTCCTAATAACTAAACTCGAGTGCTATATCTTAGGCATTCCTGTTCTATGTCTACCCCTAATATTCTCTTCACCACTGGACTCTAAGCTATGACAAGACAGAAACCCTACTTAATCATTCTGCACCCCAGTGCTTAGAACAGTGGCTGGCCTAAGAGTAACGCCTGTAAATGAAATAAAAAAAAAAAAAAAAAAGACTTTCTTCAGTCGTTTAATATTTTTTCCATCTAAACTTCCTGGACATGGATTCTTAATTAAGTGACTATTTTTAAGGTTCTTGATATATCTAAATTGCTTGGCAAAAGGATTATATTTTTAATCTCACCAGCAATCTATGACTATTTCTCCATAAAGTCACTGGCATCTTATTTTAAAATTCTCCCCTATTTAAACTTGCAATTTAAACTTTAGATACAGTAGAACCTCTATAAGTTGACTAAAGGAATTGGTCAAAGGACCTGAACGAACGGCAACATATGACGGTGGTCCACATAACAGACTAGGCCTACTGCACGGACAAGGTGCACTTGTGCCTGTCCAGTCTATGAAAATTAGGTCTACATGTATTCTCCTTGGACATTTTTGGTCTTCCTTTTTCATATGTGAATATTTCCTCAGTCACTAGTTCTATTCATCAAGTAGTTCCAGGTCTCTTCTCAGGCCATGACTGGACTGTCCACCTTTGGCCTTCCGAAAGATAAGTGTGTCCAGGTGATTGATTGAGTGATTTTTAATCAATGGAATACTAATAAAAGGTTGTAAAAGCCAATATGCAGGGCCGGGCACACATATTACAGGGGCTCACACCTGTAATCCTAGCACTCTGGGAGGCCATGGCAGGTGGATTATTGCTTGAGCTCAGGAGTTCAAAACCAGCCTGAGCAAGAGCGAGACCCCCGTCTCTGAAAACAAGCCAACATTGTGGTGGGCGCCTGTAGTCCCAGCTACTTAGGAGGCTGAGGCAAGGCAATGGCCTGAGCCCAGAACTTTGAGGTTGCTGTGAGCTGTGACACAGGCCAGGGCACTCTACCCAGAGCACAGAATGAGACTCTGTGTCAAAGAAAAGCCATTATGCAATTCCCCAACCTCTCTCCCTCCACCACGGAGACCAGCAGCCTCTTGAAAGTAGAGATAATTGTTCTGAGTTCCAGACTAGCTATATTCAAATCGCAACATATGTGCAACATGGACTATTACATTTTTTTAAGCAATGGAGTCTTGCTCTGTTGACCAGACTTGAGTACAGTGGTTATTCACAGGCTCAATCACTGCACACCTCAGCCTCAAACTCCAGGGCTCAAGGACTCTTCTATCTTAGCCTCCCAAGTAGCTGGGACTATAGGTGTGTGTCACTGGGCCCAGCTAAGCCACAAAAATTTTAAGGCTGCTTCTGTAGCAAAACCTAGCTTATAGTGACTAATACAACTCTGAGAGTTATTTATTTTGGTAAATAGCATGCAAAATGATCCACATACATCATTTTCATTTTACTTTGAGGGTGGTTACAACTACTACATGGTTTTATGATTAACATTCACAGATTTATCTTATACCTGGCTACAATGTTAAAATATAACCCCTGATTTTAGATAATCTCTTTGAATAGTCTAAGAATGCAATCACATCTGCAAAAAAAGAAAAAAAAATTTTTTTTTCATTTCCATGGCCTATGGAATTGGTAAAAGCATCAAATGTGACTCTGGAAAATAATAATTAAAATATATCTTTATTCCCCTGTATTTTTTTCTCTATTTTTAATACACAACGTCTTTAGTGTTTCTCCAGTATACAGAGTTGTTAAATCATCCACATTCAACTATAATCCAGAGAATAAATAACAGTGTATTTGGGTAGAAATGTCCACCTGAGCACCAGTGACACACTTGCATTATAGAATACGTCCAATTTAGTATTTCACTTGAGATTAATTCTCAATTTTACCCTTCAAGTCTAAAATTCTGACTAGCATTCTTTTAATATATCTCCTCGTTGGACTGATCATCTTATGGAAGTCACATTCCCTCCCCCCTCAATTCCCTCCCAAACCACAGGGCAATTGTTCTCACCAGCAGCCCAAACACAAATCCTGGCCGCAGTACCAATCAGGTCCCAGAAAGGCAGGACACCAGACTTAATGTAAATAAGCTCCCAGTCCGTAACCCCCTCAGGAAAGCCCAGTGATGACACCTATGCACCTTAATAAAAGCACAGTTCCACAGATGGCCTCCCTTTAACTCTCTACTGCAGCTCTTCACTTTCTTCCTTAATCTTTTTTTTTTTTTTTTGAGACAGTGTCACTTTGCCCCCCTGGGTAAAGTACCATGGTGTCACAGCTCACAACAACCTCAAACTCCTGAGCTCAAGTGATCCTCAGCCTCCCAAGCAGCTGTTACTACTGGTGCCCACCACAACACCCGGCTATTTTAGAGACAGGGGTCTCAGTCATGGTCAGGCTGAGCTCGAACTCCTGGGCTCAGGAAATTCACCTGCCTCAGCCTCCCAGAGTGCTGGGATTACAGGCGTGAGTCACTGCGCCTGGCCTTCCTTCCTTAATCTGAACCATCCTAACTTGCTGGGGTCTATGAGTAATAAACTTCCTGTTTCCTGCACTTAGGTTTCACTCTCTCAAGTGTCTCACCTGACACACACACTACAGAACCCATCCCGCCCTACCCCAGGCCCTCCTAGAGGATGCGATTGACTGCTTGGCTTTACGGCCACTCTCTGGAGAGACCTTAAGAGATCATAACAAAGTGACAACACAAAAACACACCCACAGGGATAAGATCACTCATACACTGCTGGCCAGAATCTTTAAAGTACACAGCTACTCTGGAAAACACCTTGTCAGTTCTTTGAACATTAATATACAGCTACTGCACAACCCAGGAATTGCACTAATGGGAATTTATCCCAGAGAAATGAAAATTTATGTTGACATAAACACTTATACGCAAATGTTTAAAGGAATTTTACTTATAATAACAAAAACTGGAAACGACTTTCAATATATGAATGGTTAAACAAACCATGGTCCATCCACAGCCTGGAACACTAATCAGTGATAAACAGAATGAACTGAGACACACCACAACCTCATCACTCTGCAGATTCATGCTGAATGAGAAAAGCCAACCCCGTAAGGTTACATGCTACATGATTCCACTTACGTAACATTCTTAAAATTACAAAACAGAAATGGAAAACAGAATTAGTGATTGCCAAGGGTTAAGGGGTTGAGAGCTGGAAGGATAACCAAATGGGTATAAAGAGCAACAGGAAGGATTCTGCGGTGATGGAAATGTTCTGTACTTTGACTGTATCAACAAGAACCTGCTGGTTGTAATATTATGCTATAATTTTACAAAGTGTAAAAGTAACAACCTAAGTAAAGAGTACATAGGATTTCTCTTGTGTTACTTCTTATAACTGCATGTGAACCTACAATTTATTTTTAAAAGTTTAGGCCTGGTGCAGTGACTCACACCTGTAATCCTAGCACTTTGGGAAGTCTAGGTGGAAAGCTTGCTTGAGGCCAGAAAATGGAGACCAACCTGGGCAAGAGTAAGTCACCATCTCTACAAAAAATAGAAGAATTAGCTGGTGGTCCCAGCTAATTAGCTGGTGGTTCCTGTAGTCCCAACCTACTAGGGAAACTGACACAGAAGGACTGCATGAGGTTGCAGTGAGCTATCATGATGCCACTACACTTTAGCCAGGCTAATAAATACTCTGTCTTAAAAAAAAAAAAGAGTTTAATTTAAAGAAAAGTTATCAACTTGAACACTTGAACATTTAAAATATGCACAATTAAAAAAAAAAAGGTAAAATTTACCCTAAAAATTCCTCAATGAAAAAGTTCTGCAAGGGCCAGGCGCAGTGGCTCACACCTGTAATCCCAGCACTTGGGAGGCTGAGGCGGGTGGATTGCCTGAGTTCACAAGTTCTAGACCAGCCTGAGCCAGAGTGAGACCTCATCTCTAAAAATAGCTGGGCATTGTGGCAGGCGCCTGTAGTCCCAGCTACTTAGGAGGCTGAGGCAAGAGAATCGCTTAAGCCCAAAAGTTTGAGGTTGCTGTGAGCTGTGCCACAACGGCACTCTACCAAGGACTACAAAGCAAGACACTTGTCTAAAAAAACAAACAAAAAAAAAGTTCTGCAGGAAAAATTTTTTTTAAATACATACACATTTTATTTAAAAATTGTCTCCATGAAAAAAAAAAATTGTTTCCATGGGCGGTGCCTGTGGCTCAAAGGAGTAGGGCACCGGCCCCATATACCGGAGGTGATGGGTTCAAACCCAGCCTCACCCAAAAACTCCCCCAAAAATAAAATAAAATAAAAGTAAAAAATAAAAAGTTATCTCCAAACCAATGTTGTCTAAGAACTTTTTGCAAGGATAGTCGTGTTACATAATTCTGTGCTGCCTAAAACATGAGCCACTAGCTACACAGTTGAATGTTTACTAGGATGACTGAAAAACTAAATTTCTAATTTTACTCATTTAAATTAATTTTAATGCAGGTCTAGACATTATAAGAATGGGAAACATCATTATGTGCTAAAATAAAACTACGTGCAATCTATACGCAAAATAAAAACACATTTTATAACATATGATACCATTTATGTAATGAAAAGAAATACACACAAATATATGTATTATACACTTAAATGTATATGCATAGAAAATTTAAGTGTACTGAAATGTAATGGTTAACTCTGAGGAGGGAGAGAAATATGTGTCTGTTAAGGGTGGGGAACAGTGGGACTTTCACCTTCTATATATGTCACTTTCTTTAAGGTTAAAAATCCCATGCTGAGACTTAAATTTCTGATACTTTGAAAATTCATAAACTATTCAACAATACATAATAAATCAGATGTTAGGAAAATAATAGGAAAGTTTATATTTGATCTGCTAAGCTACATTGCTAGATTTTAGTTTACAAGTTTTTTTTTTTTGGTATAAGTGCACCCCCTTTTATTTCTTTTTTGATTTCATTACACTCAGGAAATATCCACAGGAAAAACAGACACAAATAAGAAAAAAAAAGTTTAAATAAAAGGGGTGTCTGAAATTAAGTTAATTAACTTCTGACACAAAACAGGTGGAAGAGTCTGGATATTTCTATTATTGGCATTCAGAGAGCAAAATTTCCACAGAAAACGCTATCTATAATTTATGATTATATTTACAGATTTATAAATGAAGATTAAAGAAGATGAGTGTAAAGTCAGTGAAACTACATGTGGAGATAAAATCTCCCCAGTAGGGTGGCGCCTGTGGCTCAAAGGAGTGGGGCGCGGACCCCATATACCAGAGGTGGTGGGTTCAAACCCAGCCCCAGCCAAAAAAAAAAAAATCTCCCCAGTAAAACAGGGATTAGCAATGGCATATAGGAGTTCTCATCATCTTAAATTACAGAAATAAAGTAAATGTTACAAAACAAGTAATAGCAAACTCTTAACTATTTTGCAAGGTACTATTCCAAATTTTATTCAGAGACAGAATTTCACAGAACCAAAAATGCTGATTGTAAGATGCACCATTACTAAATGTGCCTCTAAGTAAGAAACACTGCCAATTGCACTACAATCCAATGCTTTCTTATCAATCAGAATTTTTATTTATGCAAATTGGAGGATTTTTTATACTAATTGAAAGATCTTTTACAGACAGATTTTCATCATATACCACTATTCTGGATATAACAAAAGGAGAGAAATTGTACTGCTAAAACTATTTCATACGCAAGGTTAGCCTCTGTCTTCTGAATCATGTTCAACCTAGACTTGCCAATCCCCATGTTTTTCATCACAATATTGTTTATGAGTCACCAAGAACACTGGCATACAGTCTTTCTTAAACGATTTTGTCACTTTTATCACTGGATTTCCTTCCAAGCTACTGACACACATTTCACAAATTTCGATGATTTTCTTGATCTTACCAAAAGTTACCAATGGTTTTCAGAAACAACCAGGAATCATGCTCCTTTTTTAAATGTTCCTTAAGTGGACTGCAAACTAAAGTGGAGGCTGCAGGTACCACGCCATCAGGAATAACCACAAAGACAGCCCCTGCACAGGCAGTGACAACTAATCCCTACTGCAACTTAGTCAAAGCAACAGGCACCATTAACTCTAAGTCACAAATCCCATTTTCAGAGATATTAAAATATATACACGTTAACATCTACAAAATATAGCATATTAATTCATTTTAATCTTATATGGACCCTAAGAGGTAGGTGCTATTATTATCATCCCCATTTTCCAGATAGGAAAACTGGGGCACACAGGTTAAGTAATATGCCCAAGGTCATAGTCACTAACTGTAGGAGAATGGGTCCAGCAACTAATCTTCGGAAGAGATTAACAAATAATACAGTGGACTCTTCAAAAAGGTTTAAACTTGAGGTGCCTACAAATTAAACCAGTATTACCTGTCCTCTCAACAGCTACTGCCACGTATTTATACTGAAAACGTGCAACCCCAACCCCGTCTATACCTAGGATTATTTCAAGGAAAGTCACCTCCTTTCAAAGAGGTAATGAAAGTGTCTTTTACTTTAGTAATTTATACTAAATAGGGGGAAAACAGAATTAAAGAAAATTTTAGAAAGGAGTTTTATTATTTCAAGTCAAAGGGTTACTAAAAGAAGCGGCCTTAGAACAGCTGCCAAAAATGAATCCTCCCCTAACTCCTTTAGTAACAAAAAGAATTGATAGTAATAGATAGTAAAAAATCAGTGAAAAATAAATTATGTTACAACCTACTAATTTACAAGTCAGTCTACATAGGAAGATATGTGTTTGGGAGTCAGAGAGTTCAGTTCTAAAACAAATGTTGCCAACTGCTAAAGATGGAAACCTGAACAAGTTACTTCATCTAACCCTGTCTCCTAATCTGTGAACAGTTCACTAATTCACATTTTGCAGAACTATCGTGAAAAGTAAATGAGCAAAACTTGGAAGCAACCAAGACATCCTTCAGTAGGTCAATGGGTCAACAGTGGTACATCCAGAAAAGAACGATTATCCAGTGCTAAAAAGGAGCTGCCAAGCCATGAAAAGACACAAAGAAACCATAAATGAATATTACTAAGTCAAAAAAGCCAATCTAAAAGGTTACATACTGTATGATTCCAACTAAATGACATTCTAGAAAAGGCAAAACTCTGGAGACAGTAAAAAGATAGCTGCTAGAGACTGGGGCAGGGACACACACACAGTGAATTTTTATGGCAGTGGAGGTACTATATGTGAAAAAATAATAGTGGATACACATTATTATACATGTTAAAAACCACAGAATATATCACACCAGAGTGAACCCTAACATAAACAGTTCAAATTGATAATGAGGGACTTTGAATGATAATGATGCACCAAATGTAAGTTCATCCACTGTAACAAGTGCACCACCATGGTCCAGAATATCCAGTGAGGAGGTTATGAATCCATAATCACAGGGCTACACCCCTGGTCACAGCAGAGGACACCAATGCCACTCTTGAAATACAGGCAGAGAGGCAGCCCTTGTCTAATGGTTGGTGAAGACGTGAGACACGTGGCCAAACACAATTGTGCTGGCACCTATGTCCTCATCACATGGAAGAAAGGGGCAGTGGATATATTGGAGCCCTCAGTACTTTCTGCTTAATTGTGCTATGAACTAAAACTGCACTTTAAAAGTCTATTCAAAAAAAAAATTTTTTTTTTATTTTAAAAAAACATAAGTGAGGACATTTGTAACCACCAACTCTTTATCGTCTCTGTCACACTGTACCATGCTATAAAAACAGGGTAACTTGGATTTAAATTCAGTTCTGTCACCAGCAAGTTACTTAACCTCTCTATGCTTCCATTTCCTCATTTCTAAAATAGGCATAAAAAGTTGTGAGAATTAAATGAATATATATGTAAAATTGTAAAATATATATGTAAAACTACCTTATAATTACAATTTGATAACTGTTAGCAATTACTACATTTTTATCTATGAGATTAAGGAGATCACATTCAAAGCACTCAGTACAATGCCGCACATATTAAATGTCAAATTGGCTTCCTTCTCTCTTCTATAATACAACTTTTCCCACATATCAAGTAGATGGTAGAGTAGGGGATAAAGCATAAGAGTGTTTATCAAAATCGCTTCAGATACTTTTTCAAAATATGCATTCCACAAATCCACATACTGAATCAGAAACTTTGAAGTGTTACGTATGGAAGCATGTGTCTTCTAACAAAGTTCCCCACAGGAGTCTACTTCACTCAACCCAGTTCCTAAATAACTCCAGCTCTGAGAAAGTTATTACTACATACTAGAAATTAACAGAAGCCAATGGGTTGAGAATTTCCTGTTGGAGTGTCCATGTATTGTCTAAATCAAGGAAGGGGTGGCAAACTAAGCCCATTAGCTCACCCTGGCCCACTACCTGATTTTACAGATAAAGTTTTATTGGAACACAGCACACCCACTCATTTCCATGTTGTTTACGACTGCTTTCACACAACTGCAGAGGAGTTGCTACAGAAACCACATGGTCCACACACTTGAAAAGACTTGCTTTCTGGCCTCATGAAAAGAATTGTCAATTCCTGGTCTAGATTACAGGCAGTACATGAGTTATAAACATCTGACTTACATACAACTCACACTTACAAGTGGAAGCTATTACAGTAAGTCCCCAAGTTGCAAACATGTGACTGTATGACTTGCACTTACAGAAGCTATTATAGGTAATAGGTAACTGTACCTGTTCCAACTTACTTACCTATAAATTCAACTTAAGAACAAACCTTCAGATACCTATGTCATTTGTAAACCAGGGACTACCTGTATTCACAAAGAACTCAGTAGCCCAACTAGAACATTTATTGTGAAAAATAACTGAGTTCAAAGTAATTACAACATCACCTAAAGTATGTTTAAGAAAAAAAAAAAAGAGCCTGGAAACAAAGCAAATAAACAGTTCTTCACATAGAATGTAGAAGACAAATAGTTCTGTCTGCCAATCTCTTCCTCCCCCAAGTCTACCACCCAAGTGATCCTGGCCAATTACAGTACTATGCCCACAATCACAGGAATGGACACATAATCTAAATCTGGACCACCTTATGCCACTCTTCAGTGTGGAATCAGAAAAGATATGCAATCCCTCTCTAATGGTAATAGAAATTTGAGATAGATATGACCAAAAAAATGCTGGCAACCATGACCTCACTATAAGAAAACTGCTTTCCATTAGGAGAAAATGAAGCAGAAAGGGAAGGAAGGGAACAGAAAAGGACAACGTTGGTGGCTTTCTCACCTCAGGCTCCTGCTGTCCCCGATCCAACTGCATCCCTGCCATCCTGAGTGTGGGTTATTTGAGATAGCAAATTCCCTTTTTTTTGTCCAAGCAAGTTTCAACAAGGTTCCTGACATTTGCAACCAGAGGATTCTAACCAACACAACAAGCATCTTCTGTCTTCAGCTCAAAGGAGGATTATTTTTTCTCATTAAGGATAGAGATAAGTGGCAGCCCCTGTAGTCAGTGGGTAGGGCACCGGCCCCATATACCAAGGGTGGCAAGTTCAAACCCAGCCCCAGCCAGCTAAAACAGCAATGACAACTGCAACAAAAAAAGAGCCAGGTGCCTGTAGTGCCAGCTACTTGGAGGCTGAGGCAAGAGAATCATTTAAGCCCAAGACTTAAAGGTTGCTGTGAGCTGTGACGCCACTGCAGTCAACCGAGAGCAACAGAGTGAGACTCTGTCTCAAAAAAAAAAAAAAACAGAGATAAGTGACCACTAGTTTTGTCCATCGGTTTTGCTTGATCCTCAGAAATTAATGAATGAATGATTATAATCAGAAAATTCTTCTTAAAAACTAAATAAGATCTGGGGTCACTTCCATGAGGGAAAACTAAACAAGAGTAAATACAGTAACATCTCAATCAGAACTTATTTTTCACTTCATTTTTCCTAGAATAAAATAATGGATAAAACTAGAAGCCATCTGACATATATATAAAAACAGCTTTGAACACATTCGGCCCTCTCATCTCCATATTCTTTACAATCATGGATAATCTGAATCAGCTCACAATCTGAAAGATGATCCTAAAACAGTATCTATAACATTCTGATTATCAAAGAAAGATTCTATTATACTTCACACTATAACACCAGAACATAGAATAATTCACTTGGCAAAGTTTTCAAGGACTGAAACAAAAACAAGGTATTCTATTTAAGGCCAGGTATGGTGTCTCACCCCTGTAATCCCAGCACTCTGGGAGGCCAAGGTGGGTGGACTGCTTGAGCTCACAAGTTCAAGACCACCCTTAGCCAGAGCCAAGACCTCATCTCTAAAAATAACTGGGCATTGTGGCCAGCGTTGTAGCAGGTACCTGCTGTCCCAACTACTCCGGAGGCTGAGGCAAGAGATCTCCTGAGCTCAAGAGTTTAAGGTTGCTGTGAGCTATGATACCAGGACACCCTATGGAGGGGCGACAAAGTCAGACTCAGTCTCAAAAAAAAAAAAACCAGTATTTTATTTAACCCTCCGTGACTAGGATATTAAATTTATAGTTTCTCCTTCACAGAAGACTAATGCTTCACTATATTTTCCTATTAGCTGCCTGTAGCTCCACTTTTAAGAAAATTTTAAAAGGTTATTTTCCTAGGTCTAAATAATTATTCCATTAGGTTAAAATTTTATTTGTGTTATTTATAAACATTGTTTATCCTAGGTCTCAATAATTGTTCCATTGAGTTAAAATTTTATTTGGGTATTTTATAAATATAATATGCTTTGAATCACAAATTTTTCAAGCTCAAAGGTCAAAATATTTAATACAGGGTGGACATAAACTTTGTGATTTAAAATAGTTTAACATAGTAAATTACACACAAACCTTATGGACATTCATCTGTAATAAAATCACAAAATAATAGTACAATTCAATGATACTTTTTTTTTTTTGAGACAAAGTTTGACTTTTGTGGTGCCCTCGGTAGAGTGCTATGGCGCCACAGCTCACAGCAACCTCAAACTTTTGGGCTGAAAGAGATTCTCTTGCCTCAGCCTCCCAAGTAGCTAGGACTACAGGTGCCCGCCACAACACTGTTTGTTTGTTTGTTTAGCATCCCCAGGGCATGCGGCTGGGGCCCTAACCACTGAGAAATGGGCACCCAGCCAATGATACTCAAAGAGAATTTTACGTGTCCTCCATAGTGAAAGAACTCTTTGGATCATGTGATGATTGGGTTAAAGGTACAAAATATCATAAGACACCTTGAGTTTTGCACCCTAACTACCTTAATATAACCTTTAAGATATTTTTGATAGTGTGGGTGTGTACTTTAACTCTTAATACTCTTCAAATAGTACACACCCACACTATAGAGAATATATACAACACTTAAAACTCTTTTTAAGAGTTAAAAAAGTACACACGCACATTCTACCCTCATCTATCTTGAGGGTATCTGAAGGTCTACAGTTAATTTTTGGTTATTTTGTGAATCTTATTACTTTGTGCCCTAGCAAAGGATCAAGACTACCCTTGGATGTTCCACACTCTCCATCCATATCAAAGCACACATCTTTAAGAATAGCAAATTGGGCTTGGCGCCTGTGGCTCAACGGGCTAAGGCGCCAGCCATGTACACCTGAGCTGGCGGGTTCAAATCCAGCCCGGGCCCGCCAAACAACAATGACGGCTACAACCAAAAAATGGGTGTTGTGGCGGGCGCCTATAGTCCCAGCTACTTGGAAGGCAGAGGCAGGAGACTTGCTTGAGCCCAGGAATTGGAGGTTGCTGTGAGCTGTGATGGCACAGCACTCTCTCCAGGGTGACAGCTTGAAGCTCTGTCTCAAAAAAAAAAAAAAGAATAGCAAATTGATGCCCAGCTGGTGACTCATTCCTATAATCCTAGCATTCTGGGAGGCCGAGGCGGGTAGATTGCTTGAGCTCAGGAGTTCTGAGACCAGCCTGAGCCAGAGCAAGATCCCATCTCTAAACATAGCCAGGCACTGTGGCCGGCACCTGTAGTCCCAGCTACTTGAGAGGCTGAGGCAAGAGAATCACTTGACCCCAAGAGTTTAAGGCTGCTGTGAGCTATGATGCCATAGCACTCCACCCAGGGTGACAAAGTGAGACTCTGTCTCAAAAAAAAAAAAAAGAATGACAAATTGGATGCAGGGTTGGGCAGGGGGACAGTTTATAGTACAGAAACCCTCTGCCTATCTTCTCCCCTCAGAGACAATCAATGCATAGTATTATTAAATAATGAGCCAGGTGGTTGCCTCCGTATATAATATACGCACACTACTACTGCTTGATTTATCAATTTGAGATACCACTGCTTACCACAACATTAATAGCTTACATTTATTGTTTATTAAGTGCCAGACAAGGAATATAGCTTTTATTATCTTATTTAATCCTCACAACAAATTCAGAAAGTAGGTGCTATTATATCCCCATTTTAGTTTGGAAAACTGGAACCAGAAAGTCCAATAACTTGTCCAGGTCACACAACTAGAAAGGCGTAGAACTGGCATTGGAACCCAAGCATCCTGCACCATCATTCACAGTTTTAACCTACATGCTCTTACATGTACTCACATCTACTCACTCCAATGTCTACTCTTAATAAGTACTTCTTAGATGATTCCCCCAAGTTAAATAAAAATTGCAAGCAAAATAAAACAAAGAAGCCAAAAGAAGAAAATAGTTTCTCAACACCAAATACAATGTTTTAGTTCTCTATGTTGGTAATTTTCAACTTCGACTTTGCCACCATCTATGAGGTTACCAGTTAGTGGTATTTTAATTTTATAGATTGACTCAATGGTTATTATACCCAAGATACAGTATTTTAAAACCTAAATTATGGTTTGGGACCTGTGGCTCAATGGGCTAAGGTGCCAGCCACATACACCTGAGCTGGTGGGTTCAAATCCAGCCCGGGCCCGCCAACAACAATGATGGCTGCAACCAAAAAATGGCCGGGCGTTGTGGCGGGCGCCTGTAGTCCCAGCTACTTGGGAGGCGGAGGCAAGAGACTCGCTTGAGCCGAGGAACTGGAGGTTGCTGTGAGCTGTGATGCCACAGCACT